>JAJMAX010000166.1:0-14899 GCA_030565105.1 Vanderwaltozyma verrucispora | reverse complement strand
CACCTGAAAAAAATTCGTGTTGCCAACGTTGGCACGGGGCATCGATGATGCCAAACCAGGCCTACCCCCTCCGCCTTCCTTTTAATCTACTGAGTTGAAGTCATCTCTACTTCAACTGTTCCGTTTAAATTCAAATTTTTAAAACAATGGTAACACTCTTGTGAAAAACGTTCCGTCATTGTTTAAGCATTGATTGTAATTTCGCAAATGAATCTTAAAAAGGATAAAAAAAAAAAAATGTAAGACAGTTATAAAAATTTTATTTTATTCCGATTAAATTGAATTTGTTTCTTTAAAGAATTTTAGGCTTATTTTCTATTAGACATTCTACGTAAGTAAAAAAATATTTGACACATGAATTACGTATTATGAAAGAAGGGGGAAAATTTTAGAGAACAAATAAATATATTAATTGCTCCGATTAAAAAAATTTCCATTCGTTTCTTTATCCATTCTTCTTTTATTGTACAGACATTCCACTTCGTTCCAAATAAAAATCAAAAATTACTTAAAAATTAATTGGACGAATCTCAGTTATCTTATCTTGAAATGTCCTTGTTTGATTTTTATTCGTTTACATCAAGAGAAAAAAGAAAGGAAATTAACAACTACGATAACGTGTACATTTGTCATCAAAAGTTAATAGATCTGTCACAGACAGGTGATGACAATAACTTAGACATTTAACCCTTTTTTCCCTTGCACTGAGAAAAAAAAAAAGAGGTGTATTAAAAACGTCTAATTTTAATTCCAGATGCATTACATATCTCAAAAGGGTAAAAAACTTAAATATTTATGCACATGATGTTGTTACTATTGGTTGTAGTACTTCCATATGTATACTTTACTTCTATAATTTAATTTGTTTTGAGAATTTTATTAAGCCTTTTTCACTGTTGGCAATTGAAACATCGATGGGTTTATAATTCATTAATTCGGTTAATGACGGTATTTTATTAAAATGATTACCATTAGAGTCGATACTATCATCTTCATATTCACTCCAATAACATTCAACACAAACATTCAACACGTTATCATTATCATTATCATTATCATCGGTAATATCATTCTTATCTCCATCTCCATCTTCATCTCCATCTGAAATTAATAGTTTTGGTAGATATTGAATGCTGACTTGATAATATTCTTGAGCAAAATCTAATTTATGTAATTGTAATTGATCTATACCGACAGCGGTATTCCTATAAAATTTGGTTTTGTTCTGCTTTAAATTTAACACACCAACTTCTCTTACTTTCGTCTTTGTCTTAAAGAATAAAGTGCACAATCTATTTTCAGTAACATTAATCCTAATTTCGGCGTTAATCGGTTCGTAAGGTGATTTATATTTTTCATTTCTGTCATCTTTAAGGATATCGATATTTATCATGTCTTTTAAAGGTATATCACCAGAATTGTCAAATAAATGCGGCGTTAATCCTTTGTAAATACATTTTTCTTTATATTCATTAATGTCTTCGCATTCTAATGGATAATTATTTGCTTTAACACTTGGAAGGTCATTAATCATATTCTTCAAAATATTGTCATATTTTATTCCTGTTATTTCAATATTATCATTAACTTGAATAAATTTAAATTTTAATGGATTTAATTCATTAAATGGCTCCATTATGAATGTTACACTAATTAATAAAACAATAGATGACAAAATCATACAAAAAATTGCTTTGAAATTTAATTTATAAATAAATGGTATTATTGGTAAACATATTAATATAATCCCAATTGTTAAAATTTTATAAACATTTAGAATATTACCAGTTTCTTGAATCGTTTGATTAATTGCATCAAGTATTAATTCAAAACTATTAAACATAATATATGTTGATATTGGAATAATAATTAAAAATTGTAAAATCCAATCATAATTATAAACAATTTCTTCTTCATAAGTAATATATTTTTTATTTTTTGATGAATTAATTAATGGAGCTCTTTCATCGCTATTTTCATCATTTTCAATGGTAACAATACTATCTTCATTAAGTATTATTTGTTCTTCTAAAATTTGGCCTTCATTAGATACATTTGATGTCATAGAAGTTGCATTTTCAATTAACCCTTCTTCATCATTATCTGTTAAATTACTATCATAAAATCTAGTGTTTAAATTATTCGATCTACTTGAAATGATTGTTATATCATTAGAACCGTTTTTATTTAAAAAATTTGTTCTTTTGAAAATCATAAATAGATATCCAATATTACCACCCAATGAAACTAAAAAATAACATATAGAAAATGGATATATTCCTGTATTTTTATAATCGTTTTTAAATAATGTTATTGTTTCAAAAATTAAAACAATTAATAATAAAAATGAAATTTCATTAATTGCTATTGTTTTAAAATCAAATGTTGGATAAATTCTTTCAAAAAATGATAATATCAGATTGTTTAGAACAATAAATTCAAAAATTAGCCCAATCATTGGTAATATAAAATTACGAGATATTATGAATGGGTTAATAATTGTGATTGCCTTCACAGCCAATATCAATGCAAGCGTCGATAAAGTTAATGAAATTGGTATTCTAAACCAGATACTTGGTGAATTCATAATCTTACTATTTTGTTTTTTTATTATTGAAAACAAAAGTATATTGGTCAAGGGCATGATTAGTATTAAAAATATATTGAACCAATATAAATTAATTGCTGAAAAAGAAAAAAAAATAAACCCAGAAACGTCAAAGAAAATAGCAGGCGATAGATCTCTTTTATCATTTATAAATTCATCGTCATTTCCAGCAATAAACTTGGATAATTGTAACGAGGTATTCAACATATTCCAAAGGGCCTCCTTAGAAGTGTGCTCAATTGAATCCCTAATGGTATGATATAAATTGCGTGGTTTATAAAAGGCGATATCCCAGCCTCTTAAACCATTTTGCTCATATACTTTATAGTCAGTTTCACTACCAATATATCGATTATAAAAACCTTGTTGATATATAGAATTACCAAAAGGAGAATCAACTACGGCTCGTTCATATATTTTGGCAGTAGAAGTATCCGCAGTTCTAAATAAAACAGCTTTACCACCAATACCAGTGCCTTCTAAATTTATAAAATACTCAACTTCTTTAGACCAAGGATGTTCGAGAAATAAACTTGCTCCTAATAAACCAAATTCTTCATTGTTATTAAAATTAAATACTAATGTTCTTTCAGGTTGTTTCTTTGAATAATAATCAAGAACTGCCATTATTGATACAATCCCCTTACCATCATCAGTAGCACCATGGGATGTTGGAACAGAATCATAATGTGCTGATAATAATAAACCAGGTAAGTCAGAATTTTTTCCCTTTAGTTTAACAAGGATATTTGACGATTCAAAATATATAACTCTTGATGTGGTAGATGTTGAATTAAAAACATCATGTTGTTTAAATATACTATTGGCATTATTGGCATAATCATCAAAGATTTTTGCATAATCTGTACTATTAGTTATATTATTTACTCTGTTCAATAAATAATCATGAACCCTATCATTATCTCTTGACCCATAAGGATGACATTTGTTCGTTATATTTTGTAAGTCAAACCATGCATTTTCTAACAATTGTATCTCATCAGCAGATTCAGGTAAAGTATATTTATATTTGACTTGATCATAGATAAAAATCAGACCAATTATAGTATAAGTTGCGCACAATATGAAACTAAATGTAGTTTTTCGAAACTTTAAAATTGATTCAATACCCATTTTAAATAAATAAATTTCTAATTGAGCAAGTTATCATCAATCCTACAAAATGTATTAGTATACTCCTTTTGTATCCTTACTGTTTATATATTTCAATCAAAACTCATTACAACTTTTGCACACATTCTTTTCAGGTTGATAAGTATCAAATAATTTGTAGCAGCCCAAATTATCAAATCACGTGATGGAGAGAAATCATAGGCTGTAATTATTGATGGTAAACTCAAAGAATGATATACATTTGGGCATTTAATAATTATCAATTACAATATATAATCTATTGAGAAATTAATATTTTTCATTTAGTTATATCAAGCTTATGGTCCTGTTAAACTCTTTTTTTCTGAAATCGATGCTTTCAAGCTAACTAAAATATGAAAAATTGCACGATGATTATAAAAATTTGACTATTCCAAACTATGATGCTTCAAATAACAAGTACATAAGTAAAGATAGCTCAAGTCAAGAGATAGGGATAAAATCCGTAAATACTGAATGAAATGATGAGTGCACCACAGTTGAAGAAGAATGATTTATACATTTACGATCTTCCTGATCCAATCTTGAGGTCATTAGAATTAATATATTTCGATTCAAATATAAATGAAGTTCCAAAACCATTAAGTGAGGAAACTAATATGATTCCAATAGAAGATATTAAAACTATAAAAATATCTAATACACTAAAGTGTAATACTTGTAATGCCGAATTTAATGATCTAGAGACAAAAAGAAATCATTATAGAACAGATTTCCATACCTTTAATATGAAAAGGCAATTGAAAGGACTCCCACCAGTTGTTGAAACAGAGCTTGCAATTTTGTTAAATAACAAAATGGAAGTACATGATAAAATGGAAATAGCTGAAAATATTTCAGAAGAAGATGAAAAAAGTGATAATTCCAGTGAAGAAGAGAGTGAAAGTGAGATAACTGATGACATATATGAAGAAAAGACAGATATTTTGGGAACTATTATTGAAAACGAAATTCAGGATTTATCAACGAACAATGACAAAGAAGAAGGAGGTATTATTAGTCATTTAAATACTCGATCACCGTATATATACTTTAAGAATTCACTTTTACAGGGCAATGATACTTTTGCGACATATAAAACACTCTTTGACAAGGAAAGTGTTCAAAATCCATTAAGTACGATTAAGAGATGGAATAATATTGAAGATAAATCAAGTACCATATCAGCATTGTTCATGATTGGTGGTGGTCATTTTGCAGGTGCAATCATTTCACATCAAAGGTTAAATGTAAAAGGAAATGCAAAAAAACAAAAAGAAAGCTTTCAAGAACAAGCTATATTAATGATTGAGCATAAAACATTTCATAGATATACAACAAGAAGAAAACAAGGTGGTTCCCAATCAGCAAATGATAACGCTAATGGTAAAGCAAAATCAGCAGGTTCTACATTACGTAGATACAATGAAGCCGCACTTAAAACAGATGTTCAAAACTTGCTAGACGAATGGGAATCGTACTTATCTAAATGTAAAAATATTTATATTAGAGCACGTAGTCCTCAAGATAGAAAAATTTTTACAGACTCTGAGAGTATTAAAATTGGGGATCCAAGACTTAAAAATTTTCCATTTTCAACTAATAGACCAAATGTTTCTGAATTAAAGAAAGCATGGTGTGAGTTAACATATTTAAAAATTGAGAAAAAGCCAGAGCCTCAACAAGCCAAAAAAAAATCTCCTGAAGTTACAGATTCCGTTTCAACAAAGGTAGTTTCAAATGATAAAATTAAAACTACTGAGGAAACTCAAACTGAAGAGCTAATTTCATTGTTGAAGAAGGGAAGAGCGCCCCAATTGATTGCACATTTAAGAAAAAATAAATTAAGCGTTAATACCAAATTAGTACCAGAGTCTAAATATATTTCAACTCCAACATTATTACACTTTGCTGCTCAACAAGGGTTAAAACAACTGGTTTTGATTTTACTAACTAACATGAAATGTGACCCTACTATTAAAAATAACTTAGGAAGAACTGCATGGGATTTAGCAAAATTAAGACCAGTTAAACAGTCATTTCAAATTGCTAGATTCATTTTGGGAGAAGATTATGTCGACTGGGATGAATCACATATTGGACGGCCAATGAGTAGAGAGGAAGTTGATAAGCTAAACAAAGAAGAGGAAGATCTATCAAATATGGAAGTAAAAAATGCAATTCAAGAGGAATTAGATGCAGTTAAAGAAAGACACAATCAACAAAAAATTGAAAAAAGAGGCGTTGGTAACCTGTTGGATAGTTCAGCAATATCATCTCAACAAAACTTGAATTCATTGACAGACGATCAGAGAAAAAGATTAATGAGAGAACAACGTGCTCGTGCTGCAGAGGCAAGATTCAAAGCTATGTCTTCAAATAAATAAACCATAAAACTTCATTATATAGTTAATTAATTTATAGAAAACTTTCATTAATGTTATTATCATTTAAAGCTAATACATTTTATGAACAATAGATTTAACATAATTTACTATTTAAACCATTAAATTTTTAATTGATAAATTCTCTTGATATTTTTATGAGTTGTAGTGTTGAATTGCTTTTTATTTACTTACCCTTCAGTAATATTTTATTTTTAAAATCACATAATAGCCAACCTAATTATTAATTTTACCAAACTGAAACCCAATATATAAAAAAATTCAAAAAAATTCAGCATTTATTAATTAATGGCTTATTTTACCACTTTGAACAAAAAATGGAGCTTGCATAACAATATACACTGAACACCACTTGTTTTGAAATCAAGAACCAGCTATATATCTCGCAAATACTTCGCCAATTATTTTTTTTAGGAAATCAGTTAAAGTAATCAAGGATTTAAGTGAAAATAGATACATTATTGTCTTAAGATGTTAATCAACTTGTCATGTATTAAGGAAATTAATATTATCTTTTTATTTATGCATTCTTGTAACTTCATATATAATATTCTATACTTGTTTGTATTCACTTTGCATGCCTTTAACTAAGAACGCGTTAAATAAAGATGAGAAAGAATATAAGAACTTAGCGAAATTTTATGAAGATGCTAATAAAAGTAAACCAATTGTGGTATATGAAACTTATCAGTAACTTCTAAAATATACCGAATTAAAGTATTCAGAAGATGAGTATTGCATATTTGTTTATTTTCCTGTTAATAATATTTACCGCCTATATAGTAAGATTAATTAATATCTTACCATTTTTTAAAACGTACAACAATGTCACTAAGTCTTCTGGTTTTACAAATATCCTTCATAAAAGAGGACATAAAGATGAGGATGATATGGAGATATTTGTTTTCCTTGGATCTGGTGGCCATACTGGTGAGATGCTAAGACTTTTACAAAATTATGAAAAAATATTTTTTGCTAAAAAAAATGTTATCCATGTAGGATATTCTGATATTGATTCTTTCAATAGATTTAAAAGACTTGAAAAATCGTATGATTGTAAAGTCGTTTATTATCAATTTGTTAAAGCAAGAGAAGTTGGTGCCAATTTTTTGGTCAGCATAAAAAGTATTTTTGAGACTTTAAAGAAATCCCTTTGGTATGTTTTAAAAATTCGTTCATCTATGAACAAAAAACCTCACCTAGCACTATTAAATGGACCAGGTACTTGTTGCGTAATTGCTTTCTGGTTTAAATTACTTGAGTTGATACTTTTCTTTTCTCCCTCATCTAACATCATATACGTAGAGTCTTTAGCTAGAATAACCTCTCTAAGTTTGAGTGGCAAAATCATATATTGGTTAGCAGATGACTTTGTAGTTCAATGGGAGGAATTAAAGGATTCAATTGTACCAAGGGCAAAATATTTTGGTATTTTGGTTTAATACTGGAATAAAATATATGCATGATTTACTATACCCTTAATATATAATATACTTCTTTTAATAGCCAAAAAGTCAGAACTCCATAACAATACTTTTTGTAATTAATAATGAAGGGGAATTTAAATATACTAAAAGGTAACTAAAACTAAAACGGTTAATATATTGAGTACTATCCATATATAATTATTTAAGGGAAAATAAAGAATATTCAAAAGAGATTATCTGATTTGAATATGGTAAATTAAATAATATTGAGAATAATAAATTAGAAAAATTGAAATTTTAAATTATAAAATTTAACACCATCTTGGAAGTTCTGTTCTAAGAACATACGTATCTCTGGATTCATCTAGTTCCATTACCATAATACTACCATTTGGCACGTTAGTAAAAGATTCAAATTCTTCATAACTCCAACGAAACCATTTCATTAAAAATACTCTACAATAAATACCATGTGAAACTAATACAACAACATCTCTTGGTTTCTTTGTTCTTGATCTTTCAAAATGTCTAAAAAGAGTCTCTTGAAAACTAGCCACTCTATCATATACATCTGCAGCACTTTCACCCTGTGGAAATCTGAAAAAAAAATGTCCATATGTTTGTCTTTTTTCCATTACATCTTGCATACTACGAACTTTTTGAAAATTACCAAAATCTTGTTCTCTAATTCTTGGATCATCTTTAACTCTATACCTAATACATGTTTTAGTTGACGGTACCTTTGGGAGTAAATCTTCTCCTTCTTCATGGTCACCATCATTAGGACCTTCAATATTTTTGTTGATGACTCCTCTGTTATTTTCATAAAAGCCACTAGGACCTCTTTGATGCCATGTAGCTGATCTCTTTTTATTACATGGTTGATAACTTAAGGAGAGAGGAATCTTTAGCCCACTATTTTTTCCATTATATTCATCGATGACACTTAAAATACCTTTCAATGTCTCCCTCGTCCTTCTATATGGGGAAGTATAAAAAACAATATCTTCATCTTTCTTTTTATCCAAAGGTTTATAATTTTTAAGCGGTAACATTTCTCTTGTATCATTAGGTATACTATATTTATCATTTAATTTATCAACTATTTTTGGATCGTCAACATTTAATATATTTAATAGCTCTACACCTGCATATCTTGCTTGATCCCATCCTTTTTCTGTAAGTGGGATTAAATGATTTGGGGTATGCTCATTAAATAATTTATTCTTATTAGATTCACTTTCACCATGTCTTATAAGAACAATCAGTCTTGGCCTTGTTGCCCCTTTCCAGGAGGACGCTGGAATAGAAGTTCTTGAAGAACTCGTTTCAAAATTATCTTCTATTACTGTGTCTGTCATTATTTTAATTTTTTTTATTTGTATTATTGCTATTACGATTTAGATCTAATATAACAACCGAATTTTTTTTTTTTCAAATTTCCTTCTTATTTAATTTAATATAGCTATGGGATAATAAACAAAATACCAAAGTTTGCTTTCAAATGCCAACTATATTGCTTTAAATACCTATTTATATAAAGTGTACTATCATTTATTTTCAAAGCCCCCCCCCCCCCCATAAAATAGATAGCTTAATTTTAAAAGTCTATTGGTAATCAAAATAATTTGTAGGATATTAACTATTTCAATAATGTGAGTTGTAGCAAGTTCGACATTTTAGAAGGTACCTCATCGCTTCCTAATGAAAAAGTAAAAAAACTGAAAAAATCACTGGCAATGCAAATTAGATATGTAAATTAATAGAAAAGATAGTTAATGGGTGGGGTTTATAAGTATATATAAATGCACCATTAAATAGAAAGTACTAATTTGTTTTCCATCTTTATTTTAATTAATTTGAGAAAAAGTGAGGATGAAGATCGCAAGTTACTTCTTCGAATTGGATGGGATACATTAGTGCAATGAGAGATTACTTTCGAAATCTTTTTTTAACAGGTGCTCTAATGTTAAATATTCCTATTATTTTCGTTTATTCCTAAATTAGTTATGTATCAATGATTCTTAATCAATGCTTTTGATTTTACGTATTTTTATGTCTTCTATATCAAAATTGACAATTTAAAGGATGAGTTTACTGAATAAAAAAAAGAAATAATGACAATTGTAAAAAAAAGTGAAAAATTCTTGTAAAACATTCTGATGAGATGACATAAGGATTATTCTGTAATGAGAAACAATAACCAACTAATAATTACAAATATAAAACCAAGAACATACTAATGTTTTTATCATCAAAGTATGTTGTAAGAGAGCAATCTAAAATTTACTCTAATTTATACACGAAGAGAACGTTTACGAATTGGTTTATGCCATCTGGGTTACAAAATCAAGTAAAACCAAAAAATAAAACATTCCTATCAGTAAGAGATGAAGATGAGTTATCCAGAACACTATTAGAAAGTGGCAAAACTCCATTGATTCTAAACTTTACTTTGAGAAATGATATTACTTGTAATAAATTAACTGGTGCATTAACGAGAATTGTGCTATTAGAAACAGAACAGTCAATAAATGCCGTTGACGTTGAAATGGAATTTTTTAAAAGTAATAATATTCTTTCAAAATATAATATTGATAAAATACCAACTTTGATTGCTGTTAGACAGAATTTCCCAGTAGATCAATATTCTCCTAAGGATTTAACCAATGTTGAGGTTGACTGGTATGAACTTAAATCTTGGATTGAAAAAAATTCAAACTGAAGAATGGCAAACTATTCTGAAAACTGATCAAAATACTAAAGGATATGTAAATTGAAACTTTATCACTAATCTGCTTTTTTTTTAAGTATCACTCTTATTGGGCTTTTCTGCTTTTTAGCTATATTGTTGAGTAGGAAAAGAATTATAATTAACAAAATAATAAACAATTATTACTTTTGGATATTTATATTTAAGTAATGGATATATTCATCCTTTTTATCTTTTAATATTTTAGCTTTAATTTATTGTTCTTTTCATCATCTCTCAGTAGCTTCGGTAACATTAGAAAGTTGATTTAATAATTGTGATAATAATAAGTTATTGAGATGAAAACTGAATTTAATAAAAAATTGAGTACAGTTTTTGAATCTGAAGAGAATTTTTTATCTTCAATTAAAGGTGATGTTTTATTTACTTTATCAACTAATAATACTACAAAAAAGAAAAATAATTTTATTAGATTATTTGAAAAGCAAAAATCAATAGTTAAGGATTGTATTTTATCTTTCAAAAAAGAGAAAACTCAAGATCAAAATAGTAGTAATTTATCTTTAAATTCTGGTGATATTGAAAATGGCAATAATGGCAGCAATGATAATCTTAAAAAGGTAATAAAATCTCGTCACTTATTACTGATTAGTTTGGGAACCGGTATAGGAACAGGGCTGTTAGTAGGAAATGGTCAAGTATTAGCAAAGAGTGGACCTGCAGGTTTAGTTATTGGATATTTTGTAGCTTCTATTATGGTCTATTGTGTTATTCAGGCAACTGGTGAATTAGGTTTATGCTATTGTAAATTAACAGGGAATTACATAAGGTATTCTTCAATATTAGTAGATCCTGCTCTTGGTTTTGCAATCTCAATAATTTATACGTTACAATGGCTGACAGTACTGCCTTTACAATTAGTTACTGCTGCAATGACAATTGGATTTTGGACTACTCTAAATCCTGATATATTTGTTGGAATCATATTTTTATTTGTCATTATAGTCTATTTATTTGGAGCAAGAGGCTACGTTGAAGTTGAATTTTTTTGCAATATTTGTAAGATATTAATGATAGCTGGTTTTGTAATATTATCAATTGTTATTAATGTTGGTGGTGCAGGTAATACAGGCTATATTGGTGCTAAATATTGGCATAATCCTGGATCATTCGCTAATGGATTCAAAGGGGTTTGTTCAGTATTTTGTTACGCAGCATTTAGTTATGGAGGTATTGAAGTATTAGCATTATCTGCGTGTGAACAAGAGAATCCTTTAAAAGCAATACCTAATGCATGTAAAAAAGTTATTTACAGAATATTATTTTTGTATATGTTAACAACAATATTGGTTTGTTTTTTAGTACCATATACAAGTAAAGAATTATTAGGAGCTGGCGTTGATTCTGGTTCTCATTCGTCTCCTTTCGTTATTGCTGTTGCATCACATGGTATTAAAATAGTACCTGATATTATTAATGCAGTAATATTAATAAGTGTTATATCAGTTGCAAATTCATCATTATATTCATCATCAAGATTATTATTATCATTATGTCAACAAGGATATTTACCATCATTTTTAAATTATATTGATCGTAAAGGTAGACCATTATTATGTTCAATAATTTCAATATTATTTGGTTGTATTGGATTTGTTGCAAATAGTAAATCACAAGAAGATGTATTTATTTGGTTACTATCAATATCAGGATTAGCTCAAATATTTATTTGGATGTCAATATCATTGTCACATATTAGATTTAGAGATGCAATGAAAATACAAAAAAAATCAATTAATGAAATTGGTTATAAAGCAAAAACTGGTTATATTGGATCTGTAATAAGTATATTAATTTCAATATTTATTTTAATTTGTCAATTTTGGATTGCAATTGCTCCAATTGGTGAAAATGGTAAAATAAATATTTTAGTTTTTTTCCAAAATTATTTAGCATTTCCAATAATATTAATTGCATATTTTGGTTATAAAATTTATAATAAAAATTGGATATTTTTGATACCTGCGAATGAAATTGATTTAGATAAAGACAGAGAAATTTTTTCGATTGAAGAACCAAAAGATGTGGAAGATGTAGAAGATATTGAAGATGTAGAAGATATTGAAGATGTAGAAGATATTGAAGATGTAGAAGATATTGAAGATGTAGAAGATATTGAAGATGTAGAAGATATTGAAGATGTAGAAGATATTGAAGATGTGAAAGAATTCAAAGAAAATGTGTAAAGTCTCCAAAAGTAACTTATACTCTTCAATTAGCCGCTGACACATCTGCTAAAATTGAATTTTTATTTCAGAAAACCGTCAGCAATAGAAACAGAAACAGAAACAGAAACAGACAGACACACAATTTGATAAATAAGGGAGATATAGCATAATCCCTTTGTAACCTATTGTATAGTCCAGTTAAATTCCTATATGCCTTTAAAGCCTAGTTTGTTTCCAAAGGGTTTGGCCATTTCTTTGAAAAATTATACTAAAAAATAAAATAATCTTAGATCAGAAACCATATAAGAACCTTATGTGGAATTAGATACGATTGATTTAAAATAGAGTTGATGATAGAGCTGATAACAGAGTTGATAACATTTTTAGTACTATTGGTAGCAACAATGGCAATATTCAACATAATTTTGGCATAACTTTACTGAATAATTAGATTATTGACTTAGACTAATTAAGGATGATCAAAGAGAAAAGAATTAATTCAAAGATTCACTGGGAAGTTTTTGAACATCTCATAAATCACAAACTGATTCGCTATTGCCAGTTTTGCAAAGATAATGAAATATGTATGGATGATATAAGATTTATAGACAAATATCTAGAAGCTTACTATCCTTATAATAATTAAATAAAGAGTAAATAAAGTAAATAGTTTATGTCATATTTTTGATAAACCAACTACATAAAAATGCACTTTCTAAGTTGAGGCATCAGGATGGTGGGGCATCATCGATGCCCCGTGCCAACGATAGCAAGGCGAAAAAAATTTAGGCCAAATGCTTGGCACCAACCTGTTTTTTTTTTAAGATTTTTGTGGCAAAAAGTGGGCAAGTTTTCAACTTTATAGGTCTTAAAGGTAGGTCTTTTATAGTATGTGGTGTGCGTTAGTAATGAGATATATAAAAATATTTAGTCATATATAAGAATCTTCAGAACTGATGAATCCTAGGTAATGCTATTCAAGTTAGATTACTTTCATTTATAACCACGGCTTTCGTTTAACGATTGCTCTTCAAATGATCGGTAGATGTCAATCTCTAGATTCGATTTAGACAAGGTTTGAACATTTGCTATTGAGAATGCTGAATAATCACTTAATCGATGTCTATAGTCACCGTAAATTCGTTTCAACTCAGAGAATGATCTCTCTGCATTTACAGATGTCACAGAGAATGAGAACAAATAATCCATTATCACTGGAAAATAAATATGGTTTGAAACTCTTGTGTTTGGCTTACTTGTTTCTTCTCGGTAGAGTTTCTGCACATCTAGAAATACACCAAGTTCAATAATGTATACCTCACAAGCGCTGACCTTTGATCCAATTTTTTTTCCGTTACCTCTATGATCGACAGTTTTGTAATAGGAATTATCATCTTCAGAGTTTTTTTTGCTAATTCCTTTACTTTTCAGTTTATTTTGTAAAGATGTTTTATAAATGCTTCTTATGAAAGTACTATATTCGTTCAATTCTTTTCTCAAATTTTTTTTAATGTCATATTTTATTGCTTCAACTACAGAAACATCTGTCTCACAATAGGTATTCTCGATGGAAGCAAACTCTCCTTCTAATTCATCGTTCCATGAATCATTATTTACTGAATTTTCAAGTTCAAAGGATTCCTTTTTTTCTGTGTCAAATCTGCTGAGTTGCATTAAGATAGAACAAAATTTGTTTATGGTGTTTAGTTTTGAATTAAAATGTTTTTGGTAATATTCTCTGATATTTTCTTCAAAGGGTGAAAACAGAGAACAGGTATATATAATGTCAAAATTATTATGAGCTTGTTGCAAGTATTTATCCACCAACTTAACTGCAGGTAATAAATCAGTTTTTATGTCACCCATTTCCTTTAATAAACACTCTGAACTAATTATAGTACGTCTAATGAACAAGAGTAGACGAATGTATACTGGTGACAATGAAATATTCTTTGACATAAACTTTGTTAGTCCATCAAATGGCTCTAATATATTCAGTAGCAACTCTGCAACTTCAAGATCTTTTCGATCTAGTTCGTTAATAATTGGATCTCCTTTTTCTCTATAATATTCAAAAAACTTGAAGAATTCAGATTGATGTTCAACAAATACTTTTAAAATATTGTATTTAATATTCCATCTAACCGAAATGAATCCTGGTATGCGCTTCGATACGTATTTGTCAAACATTGCCAACTTCTCTTCAGACCTGCGAAGTTCTGCACTCAGTTTTATCAGTTTCAAAAGCACTTCAGGTGACTTTCCTTCAAATGGATCAGAAACTAGTGAACTAATAGCAATTCTGTTATATTTTCCATCATTGATTTTTTCCTCTTCCTCATCTTCCTCCTCTTCTATTTCCTCAT
>JAJMAX010000165.1:0-14997 GCA_030565105.1 Vanderwaltozyma verrucispora | reverse complement strand
AAAAAGCAAAAGCCCCACGTGGACTCTGGACTTTTCAAAAGTCCAGCCATGCCTACTTGTCATTAGTAATACAATGTTTACATTTCATTAGATATAACATCAAACATTTTTATTTACTTTTGGTATATACTATTTATTTACGCGTTTCGCGTATTCTCTGTATGGTGGAGTGAGTGCTCATCATATTTGAATAGAAATTATTGAACATTCTATATTTTATATAAATTAGTGATAAATTTATTATTTTGAAATAATTTTTCTGGTTCTTTAATTAATTATAAGTTAGTTTTATATATTTATATATTATATTTCCATTAATTTTTCTTAATCTTAATAATAAGATAGTATCAAAAAGATCATTGTACAATAAATACAATAAAATCATTTATATATTGCAACAATGTATGTTATTAAAAGAGATGGCCGTAAAGAACCAACAAGGTTTGACAAAATTACCGCTCGTATATCCCGTTTATGTTATGGTTTAGATGGGAACCATGTCGATCCAGTTAAAGTTACTCAACGTATTATTTCTGGTGTTTACGAAGGTGTTACCACAGAAGAATTAGATAATTTAGCAGCTGAAACAGCTGCTTATATGACAACTGTTCATCCAGATTATGCTACTTTAGCCGCTAGATTAGCCATTTCAAACTTACATAAGCAAACTACTAAGTTATTTTCTCAAGTTATTGACGAATTACATCATTACATTAACCCAGAAAATAACAAACTTGCTCCATTGATTTCAAAAGATGTATATGATACAGTTATGGCTAATAAAGATGAATTAAATTCAGCCATCGTTTATGATAGAGATTTCCAATTCAACTATTTTGGTTTCAAAACTTTAGAACGTTCGTATTTATTAAGAATGAACGGTAAGGTTGCCGAGCGTCCACAACATTTGCTTATGAGAGTTTCATTAGGTATTCATGGTGATGATATTAAATCTGTCTTAGAGTCATATAATTTGATGTCTCAAAGATACTTCACACATGCTTCTCCAACTTTATTTAATGCTGGTACACCTCATCCTCAAATGTCATCTTGTTTCTTAGTTGCTATGAAGGATGATTCTTTAGAAGGTATTTTTGACACTTTAAAAGAATGTGCTATGATTTCTAAAACTGCTGGTGGTCTTGGTGTTCATATCCATAATGTCCGTGCTACTGGTTCCTATATCGCCGGTACCAACGGTACTTCAAACGGTTTAATTCCAATGATTCGTGTCTTTAACAACACCGCTCGTTACGTCGATCAAGGTGGTAATAAAAGACCTGGTGCTATTGCTTTATATTTAGAACCATGGCACGCTGATATTTTTGATTTCATCGATATTAGAAAGAATCATGGTAAAGAAGAAATTCGTGCAAGAGATTTATTCCCTGCTTTATGGATTCCAGATTTATTCATGAAACGTGTCGAAGAAAATGGTGACTGGACCTTATTTTCCCCAAGTGAAGCCCCAGGTTTAGAAGAAGTTTATGGCGAAGAATTTGAAGCTTTATACAATCGCTACGTCGAAGAAGGTCGTGGTAGAAAAACAATCAAAGCACAAAAATTATGGTACTCGATTTTAGAAGCTCAAACTGAAACAGGTACCCCATTCATTGTTTACAAAGATGCTTGTAACGAAAAGTCTAACCAAAAGAATTTAGGTACCATCAAATCATCTAACTTATGTTGTGAAATTGTTGAATACTCTGCTCCAGATGAAACTGCTGTGTGTAATTTGGCTTCCATCGCTTTACCTGCATTCGTCGAAGTTTCTGAAGATGGAATAACTCAATCTTATAATTACAAGAAATTGCATGATATTGCCAAGGTTGTTACTCGTAACTTAAATAGAGTTATTGACCGTAACTACTATCCAGTTGAAGAAGCTAAAAACTCTAATTTTAGACATAGACCAATTGCTTTAGGTGTTCAAGGTTTAGCTGATACGTTTATGTTATTACGTATTCCATTTGAATCTAAAGAAGCTAAAGAATTAAATACTCAAATATTTGAAACTATCTATCACGCTGCTTTAGAATCATCTTGTGAATTAGCTCAAATTGAAGGTACCTACCAAACCTATGAAGGTTCTCCAGTTTCTCAAGGTATTCTACAATATGATATGTGGAATGTTACTCCATCTGATCTATGGGATTGGGATACTTTAAAACAACAAATTAAACAACATGGTATTAGAAATTCTTTATTATTAGCTCCAATGCCTACTGCTTCTACATCTCAAATTTTAGGCTATAATGAATGTTTTGAACCATTCACTTCTAACATGTACCAACGTCGTGTCTTATCTGGTGAATTCCAAATTGTTAACCCATACTTATTACGTGATTTAGTTGATTTAGGTATCTGGAATGATTCTATGAAGCAACATTTAATTACAGACAATGGTTCGATTCAAAACTTACCAAATGTTCCACAAGAATTAAAAGATTTATATAAAACTGTTTGGGAAATTTCTCAGAAGACTATTTTAGAGATGGCAGCTGATCGTTCTGCTTTCATTGATCAATCCCATTCTTTGAACATTCACATCCGTGCCCCAACTATGGGTAAACTAACAAGTATGCATTTCTACGGTTGGAAAAAGGGTTTGAAGACTGGTATGTATTATTTAAGAACTCAAGCTGCTTCTGCTGCTATTCAATTTACTATTGATAAAGCTGTTGCTGATCAAGCTGGTCAAACAATTGCAGATGTATCTAATTTGAGACGCCCAAAGTATTTACACCGTGCTTACAATTCTGATGATAGCGATGTTGCTGTTGCCGTCTCTGAAGACGCTCCTGTTAAAATTGAATCCCCTGTCCCATCGGTTGATTCTACTTTATCTGAAAGCATGGATTCATTAAAAATCGAAGCTGTTGCTGCTGTCACTCCAATTACTCAAGTTCCAGAGGAGACTTCAAATGTTGAAGAAAAGGTTGAAGGTGATAACGAAAAGGAAATTGACATTTACAATTCAAAAGTCATTGCATGTGCCATTGACAACCCAGAAGCTTGTGAAATGTGCTCTGGTTAGTCATCATAGGTATTTTTTTTAAAAAAATTAACCTAATTAGCAGTTCAATTCATTTAATTTCTTTTCATCCATTGGGTTTATTTTAACGGTTTATATATACTTTATTTCTTAAATAGCTATATTACAGATGCTTATTCTGTATATATCATATCTTTCTTTGTACATTAAATCATGTAATTTTGATATCTTATAATTCAAAAGATAAATTAGTTTTGTTTAGTTGCAATATGCACTCTATCTCTTGACGTAGAGTTAGTATTGAATATACATATACAACACAATAGGGCCTTCCTTTCAGTAGATAATATGTATATTAGTTGGGTATATAACATCATCATTAATTACGAACGATCTTATGATATAGTTAATGAAGTAAGGGAAAACCAAATTTATTTTCAAATCGTAATAAGCGGTATTGAAAGATTCGTGAACATTCCACTGATTTAAATGATTGTATAATTAAACATTGCATTAATTGAACTCCTATTGAAGTTAATGCAATAAAAGTATTCGATTGAAATTAATTTATATACAGAGTTCTGTATTTGAAGTGAACAGAAACTAATTATCAATTTGTATTCTTATGTCGGCAAATACCAATTTACAAAAGGTATCAGACCTGATTAAGGAGGATTTATCATTAGAAAGAATAAGAGATATTAAAGAACAGCTTTCGAAGGAAAAGTCCACCATAGAATACCAGTTGAATAAAGAATCTGATAAATATTATGGATTAGTTGAAGAAAGTTTAGGTTTATTAAGTTTGTCTCAAGATTCTGCTAAAATAATTAGGAAAAAAATTGAGGATGTTAATGAATTGAGTATAGAAAATAATTCCTCTATATCGAGATATGAAGTAATATTTTCAGCAACAAAAATATACGAGGTTATCGATATGACATCCTCGATATACGATAAAATTATAAAATATAATGAATTAACCTCAGAACTAGAACAACTTTTAATAATAGAATTAGATCGAGATGCTGTAGATAGCGGGTGTCCATATTTATTACAAATTCATTACCTGCTAAGTACTGCCCGTGATTTTGAGGATCAGATGACTATCATGGCTAAAGCTTCAAGTGATGATGTTCAAAGGACAGTAAAGAAATTATTTAACAAAAATCAAGAATTAATTTCAAAGTTTGATGAGCTTCTGATGTCATTAATATATGACATTATTGAAATTATTAGAGCTGGCCAAAACTCTTTGGCAATTCGTCTATTCAAGATAATTGATTTAGAAGAAAGAGAAGATTTGAAGATTTTGGCGATTAGAAATATTATTAAAAAGAAAGAATTGGAATTAAAAAATACATCTAATAAAAAGCTACCTAATAATAACTTTGCTTCAAAATTAGCGGATACAATAGCAGAAGAAATGGACTACCCAACTAATGCTGGTATATATGAAGAAATTATGAATGGATCAATTTCTAATAGAACTAATACTAGAGGTTATAAAAAGTTTGTTTTTGAGAAAATAAGAAAATCAATTCAAGATATGTTTATAGAAGTTAGGAAGGAATATCAAGGTGAGAAAAGATTTGATGTACTAGAAAATTTAGACTGGGTTTTTAATGAATTACTTGTAGTTAAGGAACATCTAGCTAAATATTGCCCTCCATACTGGGATATATTTGCTAAATATTATGATTTATATTATGACGAGGTCCATGTCTTAATAAATGAGTTGGTAGAATCAGAGCCGGAGACTTTAATTATTTTGGATATATTACAGTTTGAAAAAGACTTTCAACAAACAATGATAAAAGATTTTGGTTTTACTAAAAACGAAACTAAAAGTATTATCGGTGCAGAACAAAAAGAAAAGTTGTTTAAAGATTATCTATCTTTATTAGTTACAAAAATGACAGAATGGATTGAAAATTTAATGAAAGCTGAGTTCGATGTATTTGCTGAAAGAGCAACACCGCCACATCTTGATTCAGAAGGTTTGCTATTTTTAGATGGTACAAAAACTTGTTTTCAAATGTTCACTCAACAAGTTGAAGTTGCTGCTGGTTCCAGCCAGGCTAAGATACTGGTTGGCGTTGTAGAAAGATTCTGTGAGTTGTTACAAAAGAGACAAAAAGAGTGGATAGATAACATTCAGAATGAAATTAAAAAGTTAATGCATTATAATGAGTTGTATGATGTTGATCCCGAAAGCATTACACCAGATATTGAGTGTTCTGGTGGTTTGGTAGAATATCTAACAGCAGTAGCAAATGATCAAATGAGAGCAGCTGATTATGCGGTTGCAATTTCTAGCAAGTATGGTAAATTAGTAACCAAAGTTCATGAAAGATCTATTACAAATAATATTGAAAATACTCTTGATGGATTTGCTGAAGTGGCTAAATGCGGTTCAGTTGGTATCATTACAATTATGTTTGATGATTTAAAGAAACCTTATAGTGAAATTTTTAGTAAAGGGTGGTACACTGGTTCTCAGGCTCAGCAAATTTCAGATACTCTATCTGAGTACTTAAACGAAATTAAAGAACAAATGAACCCCTTTGTTTTTTCTACATTGGTTGAGTCAGTAGTGGAGGAAACAATATTAAAATTCATTGAAGCATTGAAATATGAGCATTCATTTAAAAATAAAAATAATAAATTTTTGGAATCTATGAAGAGAGATTTTGAAATTTTTTATAGATTATTTATTCAATATGTTCCTGAAGGTGAAGAAAAAGTCACAATTATTGATGATAAGTTTAAATTGATGGAGTATTTTATGGACTTCAGTTGTGGTCCTGCAGAGGAGATACTAAGTACGTGGCAAAAATGTCTAAATGCTTATTGGGATGTTCCAATTGCCTTATTAAGTGCTATTTTAAAATGCAGAAAAGATATTGATAATTCAAGTACCAAACAATTAATTCAAGAGGCTCTAAAAATCTCGAAAAACCCACACAGAATGAATGAAATTATTAATGCAGAATTGCCACCATCCTTTATGACTAGACTGTCCTTTAGGTAAAAACTTATAGAAATTCAAATTATAAAGCCAAACCTAACTATATAATTTGACAGCAGAAAACAAATTAAGCATGATAATATAACAAATACATATACACAAAATAACCTCTAAATATTTATAATTATGTAAGTATATAAATTTGAGATTTAAGTAACTATTTAGAGATCCATATTATTGTAATTAAGTATTTTAATGAATTATTCTCATTGACATCAAAACAATAATTAAAAATACCATCTTTCTTTATATTCCATGATGCACCGACTGAATTTGAAATATTTATATTATTATCTTCAGATTCATTTGTTACTGTAGTAATCGATATGATGTATTTAAAAAGGGTTGAATGTTTATTTAATGACTCTAATAAATTATTAATTACTTCATTTGTATTTATATTTGTTTTTTGTGTTTTAATTTCATTAAATGTTGTATTTATTAATTCAATCAATCTTTGTTGTGGCAGAGGTATAGAATCTAATCTACCTTCATTTAATTCTAAATCCAAGCTCATATGTCGTTAATATAAAAATGGGGTAAGGCAGGGGGGTAGGGGCTAATCCAACAATAACTTTCTGCTCAATTGTGAAGTACTAATTGTATCTTTAAGAATTCCACTAGTTGATGTATCCAAGTCCTGTTCAATCCACTGAAGTATTCTATATTCATCACACAATTTCAACCAATTTCTTTCTAAATTATATGATTTTTAAAAGAAACTTACCAGTTTAAGGGTTTTCCAAACCTAACATATATGGATGTATGTTTAGGTCTATAAAAAGTCACGTGTAATTCTTACATATTTTTAGGGTACAGCTCTAATGAAAACGATTGCTTCTGCGGGATCATTAGAGTTAAATTTATATTCTTAAATTGTCACTTTTTCATGATTTAGTTAGTCGATATGGTTGCGACGAAATTATGTAAAGGGTGATAAATAATTTAAATTGAGATTTATATAAATGGGATGCTGTAATCGATGTATTTATTATTTTGTATACACTTACTGCTTTTAATCGTTGATGAATAAGAAAATTGGTATTTGAGTTTAGTGTTGACTATTTATAAATATTTAGTGAGTGAGTTTCTGTTTTTCTCGCTATAAAATATATATTAATCATCGGAAATATTGCGCAAAGGAATTGAATCAGGAAGGTATTAGAAATAGTTATATATTAAAGAGTTTAGAAGAAGAAAAATGTCAGCTGCACCATTATTACAAAAGACACCAGGTAAACAAATTGCATTGCCTACAAGAGTTGAACCAAAAGTTTTTTTTGCTAATGAACGTACATTTTTATCATGGTTAAATTTTACAGTTATGTTAGGTGGTTTAGGTGTTGGTTTATTAAATTTTGGTGATTCTGTTGGTAGAATAAGTGCAGGTTTATTTACTTTTGTTGCAATGGGAACAATGATTTATGCATTAGTTACTTATCATTGGAGAGCTGCAGCTATTAGGCGTAGAGGTTCCGGTCCGTATGATGATCGTTTAGGTCCAACTTTATTATGTTTTTTTTTATTAATTGCAGTTGTTATTAATTTTATTTTAAGATTGAAATATGGTAATGACACTCAATAAAAGGAGATTTAATAAAAAAAAAATCACAATATGAAGAAGAAGAAAAAGTAATTCTTTACAAATAATGTGTGTGTATTGGTGTGAAGATGAAATATATTATTTTACAGTTTTTTTGTCTCTCAAAAAATTTAATTTATTGTAAGAATATACGGATTATAAGAATATCTTTCATTTCTAGCATTTTGAAAAGCAATTAAATGGTACAAACGTTTCAAAAATTTATGTATATATAGAAAATGATAACAAATTTAACAAAGATTGAACTTATATTTATAGTCAAATATATGGTATGAATATATTCAATCATTGTATGTTTTCTCCTCATGCATTGTAATATAAATCAAAACATTATTACATTCTTATCTATTTAATTATATAGAAAAGTATTATAACTAAAAAAAATTCCTCAATTCTCCCACTGTAAAAAATATAACATTGTGTATTGCGTTAACTATGCTATTATACACAGCTGATATACTATAAAGCAACCATTAATTATTCATGAATCGTTTTATGAGATAGATGTACACAATCTCTTTGAAATCTTTAATAACTTTATTATTTTCAGTCATCTCCGCCAACTTTCTTCAATGACTGTTTTTGGAACAAGCTTCTTGGAGCATCCGTACATTTTGATACATATATTTTTAGTATTTTAAAAACCCGAAAATTTGGTTTTGCAACAGACCGATTCAAAATAGGAACACAGTTTTTCTGATAGAAAATTACAATCGTGCCGCATAAAAAGCGTGAGTCTAAGTAAAATTTAGGTATTTTTCCTCAGCGATTGAGAGGCCTGTCGCTAAATCCTATCTGAATTTCCTAAGCTCTAGTGAAGAATAATCGTTAGAAAGGAAAACTCGGAAAGGTCCTTTCCAATTTAGAAGGAATTCTAGTTTTAGCGTTAGTTGGAAATTCATTTGTAGATGAATTATTGGTTTCATGAAAGTTCAATCTGTAGCTGTTGAATTAAGATGGTTCTTGAAGTTTCAACATGAAATTAAATATTGCATTGGCAGTCAAACAGAACTAGCTTCAATCTGCTCATACTAGTAATGAACTATCACTAACAGGTTCACTTGACCAAAATGGAATTATCATCATTTTGATATGTGTTGACAATATTGATATTTCCTACCATTAACTACACATCTTTCAAGTTTACACTATAGGAAATCAAGATAATATACCCATAATATTCTAATTTCATAATAAGCTTTCTAAGAAACAAAGGTATAGACTGAAGAATAGAATCTTGTTACGTAAAAATTTAAAATATTTATTTAGTATGATGTATAAATTTGAATATTGTAATACTTGTTATATCTTGGTTAATCTGTTTAAAATACCAACAGAGTAAATAACAAACAGAATGGTATGTTAAACAAACGTGATATATTGAAAGAGATAAAGCCAATGTTATAAGAAATATTAGTTGAGAGAAATAAACATTTATTGGAACCTTGAATGATAATTAAGAATAGCTAAAAGGTGTTCATAATTCAATTATTTATAAGCAAATGAGTGTATATGAATATAATCATTGTGAAAATACATAACAAAATTGAGCGAACTAATAAAGGATATTAAAGAGTTTTGAAATAATAAGAAAATGAAAGATCTAATATAATTGTTGTTAGTGATTTCTTTTACTAAACATGAAATTTAACTAAAATTAGAATAGTGGGATGAAAATACATTTAATACTATGTTGAAAACATGAGAATTTTAAAGAAGAGTATGACAATCAGAAATATTTTATAAAGCCCTTGAAAATACTTTTAAAAACCCAGAGAAGTTATATCATTTGAGGAGTTAGTTTTAGAAAAAAGGGCATTATAATTTCTGTATCACCTTTTTTTTTTAACAACCTTCAATGATGTAGAGTTTTTTCTGTAT
This sequence comes from Vanderwaltozyma verrucispora, assembly GCA_030565105.1. Classification (NCBI taxonomy): domain Eukaryota; kingdom Fungi; phylum Ascomycota; class Saccharomycetes; order Saccharomycetales; family Saccharomycetaceae; genus Vanderwaltozyma; species Vanderwaltozyma verrucispora. The sequence continues at coordinate 5,487 of JAJMAX010000165.1, read as the reverse complement.
TTATTATTTCAAAGTAACCAAGACTAATAGGTTTATCTCTTAGATTGTGCTTATTAAAATGTAATTTACTAACAATCATATTCATAATTGATTTATTATTATAGTCTGACGCTATTACCATCCGTACCAGAAAGGTTATTTCTAACCCATTATTAGCCAGAAAGCAGTTCGTCATTGATGTCTTACACCCAAATAGAGCTAATGTCGCTAAGGATGAATTACGTGAAAAATTAGCTGAAGTTTACAAGGTTGAAAAAGATGCTGTTTCCGTTTTCGGTTTCAGAACCCAATTTGGTGGTTCGAAATCTAGTGGTTTCGGTTTAGTTTACAACTCTGTTGCTGATGCTAAGAAGTTCGAACCAACTTACAGATTAGTTAGATACGGTTTAGCTGAAAAGGTTGAAAAGGCTTCTAGACAACAAAGAAAACAAAAGAAGAACAGAGACAAGAAGATCTTCGGTACAGGTAAGAGATTGGCCAAGAAGGTTGCTCGTCGTAACGCTGATTAAGATTAACAAACTGTATTATTATAATTACGTTTTTTGACTACATCATATAGTATATATTACTTATCACATCATATATAAATTTATCAAAGCTAACTTCATTGTTTATCTTTGTATTCAAATCTAGTATACTAGTATAGTAATTTTAAAAAAATAAATAAAAATCATCAACACTATATATCTTGTTTTCACTCATTGTAGATCAGATAGAGTAATTATTTGGTCAATATGTGAGTTCTTTAAAGACTTCATAGGGGGATAGTTAGAATAGCACTAAGATTTTGTAGTGGGATCAATTTATATATTTGAATTACAATAAAGATTATGTATAAAGTGAAAATATATAAGATCATGCAAATGAACTTGTCAGTTCACGAGATTTTTCATTAATAAATTCGTTTAACACATTCAAACCATGGATTCTTTTCTTTAAATCGTCCATAGACTCTGTGTGTGTATGCTTAGATTGGAATTCTGTTCGATTATATTTGTATTTCTCAAATAATGTTAAGGTGAAATGTAGCAACAAACACTCATAGACAAACAAAAACTGATTAATATTTTGAACCATTGAAATTCTTTGCTTTCTAAACATGTTAATTGTCCAAACGATTGGGTCAAAATTTTTTGAAGTAGTTATTTCATTGTTTGTTTCATTGGGTTCATTTTGAAGAACTTCAAACATATCTAAATTTGATAATACTGAATCAACAGTACACCAAGTACCGGTTCTACCACACCCAGCAGAACAATGTACCAAAATAGTAGGTACTTCGTTTGGTGAATAAAGCTTTTCTGAAAACATTCCTTCTATGACAGCATTCTTCAAATTTATAACTTGAATAATTTCAGTCGGATCAAACAAAGTGCCCAAATCTGGCCAGTTTTTTATTTGTAACTGTAACGTCTGGAATGTGGTAGCTTGGTTGTCCACTGTGTACGATAATTGAATCCTTCTAATAAAAATATTTGAATCACAATCAGAAGCGTCATTCGAAATAAGAGAATTTCTATTTATAGGAGGTAATTTTGTACTTTCTAATAGTTTAACTTCAATACCATTATAGTTTCCTTCCTTCCAATATTCGAAACACTTCTCTACACCATTTTCAAATTTATCTGTCAATGATAAAATTAATGGCACATTATTGTTGATAATACATGTATAAAAGTCATGTACAGTAGAAAGCATTGGTGCTTGAGTTGCAATATAACGTAATTTTTTGGAATTAGAATGGATTTTACTATCACCTAATTGTCTATTTTCTTCAGGGACTTCCGGAAAGGAAAACTTAGGTAAATTTAAATAATTTGCATTGATATAATTTTCAGAAATATCATCCAATGCAGTTTTTATATTAGTGATTGCAGAAATTGAATACTTCCGCAGAATAACTCTTGAATGTTCATATGGAAATATATCTTTATACCTATTTTTCAAACCTAATTCGACTCCAGAAGAAATAACTATTGATTTATCTTCTTCTTCTTCATAATCTAAATCAATGGACAATTTCCTTTTAGAAATAGTTGGAAGACATGTTGGTTGAGATAAAGACCTTGTTTGTAACTTAAGTGGATTTGATGGATATGATCCCGATTCTGTACAAGTTTCAGAAACAGGATTTAATTTATTCGAATCATTATATGGAAACAAAGTATTGGAATTTTTTGAAGCAGCGCTGATTGAATAACTTGTCTTATGTGACAGACAGTTATTTAACCTTTTTCTTTCTAAAACGTCTAACTTTTGAAATTGAGAAATAAATTCAATCTTCGATCTTGACATCAATTTCTGAAACCACTTTGGTATAACTGAATCCAGCTCATCCTGAGTAAAAACTTCACATACATTATCGTATTTCTTTTGAAGCCTCAACTTCGAATCAATAACTAAGTTGTTCATCGGTTTTGCTTCAGAATATGAGTTAGAAAAGTAACCACAATTTTGCTGGTGGTCTTCAAGAATGTTATTTTTATCGGGTATGTGTGATTGCCCAATTTGGGCTGTGTTATTGGAATTATTGGAAACATCATTGTCAATAATACTAAATTTTGGAAAGACGAAGCTATCTAATGAATCTTTTTCTTTTGTCAGTTGTTCCCGAAAATTTTGGTGATCTTCCTTTATATTAACGGCACTTAAATAGGACTCGATATTCATTAATTCTTCATTCTGTTGGAAGTTAAAAAGAGGAGATGGCATTGATTGTACTGAAGGTAACTGAAATTTTAATAATCCGGAAATAGGAGATGATGATGAAATAGGAGAGGCAGAAGAAGTATAAGAATTAATGCTTGTATTTATGCTATTTTTGGAATTAGATACAATTGGTGAATATGATGGATTATCGTTATTGTTGTAGTTATTATTTTTATTTAATATATCAGGTACCTTCAATCTCAAATTCATATGAGGAGATACTATGTTATTATGAATATTATTATTGCTATCATTATTGTTTTGTTGAATATTGTCTTCATCATTAAGAACAGCTGTTTCTTCATACTGAATATGATCAGGAAATAACATATTAAATTGATTGAAACCTGAAGATAAAATTGAAATAGTTATATTTTCCTTAAGAAAGTTAATTTTTTCTTGGTTGTTAATATCATTAATAAAATCTACAAGTTTAGAAGAAATCCCGTAACATGGTAACGACAAAGAATTGTCATCTAAAAGAACTTTTGAATTATCATAGATGATTATCCTCAATGATGACTGTTCACTATTATTTATTTTTCTTCGTATTATTGATTGATCATCAGGTGTCAAGTTTTCCAATAATTTTAAAAACGTAAAGTTTCTTCTCCTAAGTAATGTAGATGGTAATGAAATATTCAAAGAATCTTTGATATGAGAATTTTTATATTCAATAAAAGGTCTTATATCTAATAGTAATAAATTTTCAGAATTTTTTTCCACTAATATTTTTCCTAATTCAACATTTGTTATTAAGGCTGAACCATTAGGTTTTGAAAATTTAACATCCTGTGGTTTAAAACTTGGCATCATATTATTGATATGTGTCGAATTTGTTGTAGAAATATTTGATTTATTATAAGTTGGGCTATGTGATAAATTTGAAAATAAGGATGATACCGAAGATGATGGTGATGATACTGTCCTTTGATGATTTGTAAAAGGAGAAATATTTATACTTTCGTTTAAAACATCATTAACAAAACTGTTATTACTATTTCTGCCGTTATCTATATTATTTGTGGGAATTGTAAGATTTATAGTATTTTGACGATTTTTAATTTCACTATTAGAATTAAATGCAGTGAAAAAATTAGACATTTAAAACTAGATAGTAATAGATATGGACTACTCTTATTTTCTGATGATACTGTTTATCTTAATTAATCACTTTCCTTTATTATATATATAAATATATATAGATATATATATTTATATTTATATCCCCTTTCTTCTTCAATTTCTTCAATGTTTTTTTTTCACCTCTTCTCTTAAAAATGTAAGATATTTCTTTTATTATTTTCTAAAAAAAAAAGAGTATAACAATTTTTATAAATGCTTATTTCTGAATAAATATTATAATATATTTTAAGAATTTCCATCTAAATTCAGGATGGTATAATTCCCAATGACGAATATGTTGTAGGGTTTCCGCCAATTATAACAGCAGTATATAAACCCTATCATTACTTCTGGAGTACCTCATATTCTCCGTCTTTTTAATCTAAAATGCAGTGAACTTTCGCAGGAAAAACTCAAATCTAAAATTTCTGTTTAGATTTTACGCAATAACAACTCTTAGAATTCCTTGCAGTTAATAAAGTATACCATTTGTTATTTATAATAACAAAATTTTATATTGTACGGCCTTTTCTGCCACAAACATGAATCTTTATCTGTGGCTAATAAAAATTGTGATATTACATATTTTCTGTTGAGAAAAATATATTTTCCAACTAAGAAAACAATGTGGAACATAGAGAAGCCTGAGTTGGCCGCCCGAAGAGACACCAGCACATGTAGGGCTGAGCAGGGGTTGGACTTTGAAATTGAAAAAAAAGTCTCCCATTATAGAAGCCCTTTTTGAAAAATTGAGACTCCTAAGGGGGTTTGAGATGAGAAATCTAAATTACCCTCCAACTCCACCTAGGTTTTAAAATTTATCCTTGAGTGAAATATCTGGGCCCAAAACATTATAATTTGACAGGGTAAATATTTCAGCTTTATGCATTAACTGAACTAAGCTAACTAATTAATATAAAATTGCATCTTTGAATATTTAGATATTTATATATATAACTTAACACGACATAGTTAACGAAACCTAATTTACACCTAAACGTGGTATTTAAAAGTCCAAATCTAACCTAACCTCCAAACCCTCTTAAATGTCCAAAAACAGTGTAACTCTTAACCCGAAAAATTGCTAAAAGTACAGCCATTCCTAAGTACAAGCAGAGAAAGCAGTCCATTTATTACATTCCAATTATTTCAATTTTTTGTTTGTTCACGAATCAATCAGGCAAAAAAAACACACCGCTGTAAATTTTTGTAATTGAGAAATGTTTTTTCCTCGAACTTATAAATGTAGAGTACCCAATTCTTGTTTCTACTGTCAGTATTACGTGCTTGAATCTTTTCGAAAAAGTCTGGCATTTAGTTACCCTACTCTGTAGCCAATATTGCACCAATGGAAAACCAATGGTTCATACAACTGTGGTTATGCATATAAGTGTGCGGGTAACTCTCTAAATAGCCTTTTATGTTTTGTAGAGATTTTTTATAATTTTATTTATTACCGTATATGTCAATAAACTTGTAATTGTAAATTTAAAGAAACTTACTTTGAAATTGTTGCTAAATAATAAAATCAAATGAATAGCTCATCTATAAATTTTATTCAATGTTTAGTTGAAATATAAGACACTTCTTTTGTTGAATATAAAATGAAACCATATAATAATATTTTGATAGCTTTCAGTGAATTATATTGCC
>JAJMAX010000164.1:0-15315 GCA_030565105.1 Vanderwaltozyma verrucispora | reverse complement strand
AATAGTCTGTCTTAAATCTGTTTATCTATTATACCCGTCTGTCCATTGTACAATCCATAGTACAATAATGTGAAGTTTTTTATCCGCGATAGTTTAATGGTCAGAATGAGCGCTTGTCGCGTGCTAGATCGGGGTTCAATTCCCCGTCGCGGAGATTTTTTTTTAATAGTATCTGCCAAAATGTTTAAATTCAAATTTTGTTTTATTCATTGATTTAATTTCTTCTATTTAAATATTTTATTAAATTGTTTTATTTTGCTATAGTATCCTTACATAAGAGTTATTTTAATTTTCATCTTCCATGCCATCATAGTCGGCAACATCATCAGCACCATCTAAACCAAGAGACCTTGCTCTCGGTTGTTCTTGATCACTTCCTTCATAAGTTTTATTCATTGAACGTTCCTCAGCTTCAATTTCTAATTCATGCATAATGTCAAAACATTCTGCTAATAGTACATTTAAAGTACCTTGGCCTTCTGGGATATCACCATTTGAATCATAAAATTTACCATCTACCCTTAAATCGTCTAAAGATGCTAGCTTTAATTGATATGGGTACAGTTCTCTGTCATTGTTTACACCACCCATTCTCTTCAATGCAAGTAAACAACGACGAGCAGTAGATAATTGATTGTGAATTGGTTGTAATGATTCAGATACAGGTTCGGAACTTTCTAATAATTTATAAATAATGGCGTAACATCTACGTAATAAATACAATAAGATTGGTTGACCTTTTGTTTCACCAGATTTAGTAGGAAATTTACCATTTACTCTTAAATTATCAATATCTTTTAATTTTTTTTGATACTGGAAAAGATCAGTTTCTCTTAAAGTCCATCTTCTTGTAATCATTAAATTAGCTAAATTAGTTTTAATTTCAATTAACTCATTATAAATTGGTTGTAGATTCGAATCAAGTAAAGTATTTTCACTATTTGAATTTGAAAAATCATTGATTAAATCATGACAATTATCAACTAGACCAGCAAGGGCATTTTGACCTTCCATAACAACTTTATCAGTTTCTAAAGACTTAAAATTACCATCTTCATCACGATGAGTTTCTAGTTCAGTTAATTCGTCTCTTAAAGCTGTTAATATTTTTTCAGATTCTGGATTATTATTAAAATATGATATATTTTCTGTTGTATCAATTTTATGAGTAGGAGAAGCTAAAGATAATAAACCTCTTCTTATATGATACAATTTTTCCATAATACTTGATAATGAAGGATCTATTTCTTCTAATTTTGAATGAATTTTATGATATTCATCTGTGCAATGTTTTAATTTTGCACGTAATAATAAATCTTCTTCGATTTGATTTTTATTTCTTTCTTCTTCAGTTTCATTCATTGGTTCAGAAGAATCAAGATCAAAATTTTTATATGAATTATTTTTAACAATTTCTGAAATTTCATCTAATCTTTCTTTAATTGGTCTTAAGTCATGATTAGTGAAAATATTTGATTCATCTAAATGTTCTAATAATTTTTGAACAGTTGATAATGAAGCATACGTTGCAGGAGCAGAATTTTTTAAACCCACAGTTAAAAAACATAATGATAATAAATGGAAAACATCATCTAATAATGAATCGACTTTATTATGTAATTTTTCATTATAAATTAACGTTGTAACACTATTTGAATTTTCATTATTTGTATTTTTCTTCCTAATATCATCTAATTCTCTAACTTTTGTTAAAACATTTTGATGTAAAATTTGAACTTCTTTTGAATTTAAATATTTATCTCTATTTGTTTTTAATTGAGATAATTGAACTCTTACATTTATTAAATATTTTAAAATTTCTTGTTCTTCCTTTGGTACACCTGGTGTCATTTCATTAAAATCAGTGACACTTGGTACTGCGTGTAAAGAAATATCTGACATATTCACAATTTATTTTCCTTTTGTTTCTTAGTTTTTTTATAAATAGTAATAATTTTTATTTTACCAACTCCTTAGTCAACAATTATAAAGAAAAATGAATAAACAGAAAAGTTGAGCTCTATTCGAATAAATGTTACAATTATTGAAAATAAGATAGGATAGAATTGTTTGGGTTTTAATTTATAATACCAAATTAGTAAGATAATTTTACTATTATTATTATTTTTTTTCCTTTGAATTTTGAATTTTAAAATAAATGTTACAGTTTATTTTTTTACGGATTTTGACAGAAAAAATATACAAATTTCAAAAAGTTTACCATTTGTTTGCTATAATGCTCACTTAAAAGCTAACAAAACTGAATAAGTGTTTATATCTAACTAAGCAAGAAGTAACACAATGATCACATACGTGTATGAGTATAAGTGTAAGTGGTAAACCGTCAAAATAACTGTTCTGTTCTGCTCTGCTCAGTGAATTTCACTTTCACTGAGTTCCGAATTCTGTTTAAATATCTCTCATAGTATGTAAACCTCCTTGCTGTCTTGAAAATACGTGCCGTGTGTAGTGATTCTTCAATTATCCATACTAATTAACTGAATAGAAGAGAATAGAAGAGAACTACTGTCTGGATAGAGAATAAAATGCTAAATACTACTCAAAATTGGGCTTAATACTGGACCATTTCTTTTGTCTGATCGATTTGTAACTTCAATTGTAGATTGGGGAATTAGAAGCCTAGAAGAATATTACTTGAAATGAATCGATTCTCTTTGTATGCTTTCCTTTATTTGTTAATCTTGAAGAATTGCCAAGGTAGTCATTTATTCAGCTAACAATTTTTTATAGTCTCACTCTGTGTGTGTCTTTTGTAATGATAGTAATGTCTTAATTTTGCATTATGTTTGAATACATATCTCTTCTTAAATATATGTATATAATTATAAATGTTGATTTTTTATATATTGTAATTACCAAAAGGTAAATTGTGGCAAATAATCAGTCATAAAACAATATCTAACTTTATTGATGTGTCCATTAAATCAAGAAGAAAGAATAACATAAAACTATTCACAAAAAAAAAAATACCTTAATTCATAATTCAGTTTAATTTTTTTTTCGTTTCTGTTAATTGTCTTTTATATTTTTAATTTAATCTGATTCATCTGGGTTGACAATTGTAAGCGTTTTACCTTGACTAGATGGATTAAGTACTGATCCTAAACTTATACGTCTTGAATCATCAAATGGATCCTCAGAACCATTATTAGAGATCATTATATTACCATCATTATTATTAACATTGCCGATTGGTATATTCTCATTATTATACACATCATTCTCAGATGTTAAATTACGTTGTGATGATACTGATGATGGGTAGAAATCACTATTATTATTCATACCACCACCTGTGTAATTAGCATGATCTGCAGTGTTCTTTGAGCTTATGCTGGTATTACTAAATTCAACTGGTTTAATAGCTTCTTGGTATTCTTTTTCCATTCTTTCTTCCTCACGTTTTTTATTAATATGTCTAATAACAAATAATATGATAACTGTTATTATAATAGCACCACCTACACCACCAACTACACCACCAACAATAGCGCCAACATTTGTTTTCTTTGATCCTGAATTAGTTGATCTGGAGCCTGATGTGCCTGTAGCTGAAGAATTTGAAGTTGTTTGTACCTTTGTTATCGTATTTGTTACAAAAACTGTTGAACCATCCTGTGTATTATAAGTAGTTGAATAAATGATTGACGTTTGTCCAACAACTGATCCAGCGTCTGAAGTAGCACCACTATTATTATCGGCCGCGGCAGATGAATCAGTACTTGTTGATGAGCTTTCACCTCCTGCTGCATTATTAGTTGTATCTGATGAAGAAGCTGGTAATAACGTAGAAGTAGTACCTCGTGATTGTGAACTACTACTTGAAACTGATGAAGAGCTACCGGAAGATGAAAGAGCATCGCCAAATCTGTAAACTGAAAAACTACTTGAACCACCACACATTTCAGAACCATACCCATAACATGCAGTGTCACAAGTGTCAGTTGTAGATTCAGATGAAGATGGATCAGTATTACCACAATAACAGTCAGAGTGGTTTGCTAATGCGAAATAATTATAATTTTTGGATGAACATTGTTGAGAACAATATAAACTCGTCTGATAAGAATAGCTATTATCTAATGAAAAATCAGACGGTAATGATGAAAAACAATTGATATAGGTATAATCTTCTGCATTTGTAAGCTTTAGTAATCCCGATATGAGTAAAAAAACTAATATATTTAGGCTCATTTTTTTTTTTTGTATATATGTCCTTGCTTTAACCGTTAATATCCTCGTTTTACTTTTAGTTTTATCAAAATAGTAGTTTAATTAAATATATAAAATATTGCCAGGAATAATGAATAAGGTGACAAATAAGTGTTTGTAAATACACGTCTGCTGATCTAAATTGGATATTTTAAGATTTATCTTTATAATTCTGTATAATTGGTTTCTCCTATTTAATAAAAAAAATTTGTCAATTTTTATTTTCGATTGACGCTAATTTTTTTCTTCTTCAATGGAATTGTGGAAAAGAAAAAAAATTTCAGTTTCTGAAATAATGAGGGAAATTTCAAAATTAACTATGGGAAAATGCAATAAAATACACAATGAGAGAGTGTTTGTTAAAGTATAAGATTAAAAGAAGTACATGAAAAAGATTTTAAGAAATATTTTTTTAAAGTTTATTATCTTTTTTCCAAAAAATTCAAAGTAATCAAGAATATCAAGTTAATAATTATTTATTAATTATTAATTAAATTTTGTGTATCTTTCTTGTAGATTCAATATTTCTGATATGCATTCGGCTTGTTTAATTCAGAAAATAATCTGACAATATTCAATTTAATTATAATTAATTATAGCAATCATATTTTGATTGTCCTTCTGGTTAAATAAGTTTGATCTGATGGTTATTTCCAATCAATTTCTATATTAAATAACTAGCAAAAGCAGAAATAAGAGAGATAAAAATAAAATGTCACTTAAAACGCGTCGGACGCGTTTTAAGTTTTAAGATAAAAAATTTCACAAGGGAAAATGCTTCTTGATTGGGTAAATTAAAGTAGTAGTAGCTATTTGAGACACTATTTGTTACACTATTTTTATACAATGAACTTATTTGTAAAACTAAACTTATAAAGAAAAAATATTAGATAATATCCTTTTTTTCTTGTTGAACAGACATAATATACGATTATTTACTGTATGCGAAACAAACTACAATACGCTTCCAGATTAAAGATAGGTGCTCTTCCATGAGTGTCAAGTATATGCCTTTCGAAAATTCGTTAAATGAGATTCTTTCTTCAAAAATTTTATGCTTTGTAATTATATTTCTGAAATCTTTAGAACATTCTTTCTATTGAGAATAATAATCCACCTTCATTTTTAAATATGCATATATATATATATATATACCTCTGACCTTAATCAACCTCTAATAGAATAGAGAAAAAATTAAAAAGTAAATGAAACGGACAGGAATCGAACCTGCAACCCTTCGATTGCAATAGTGTTTCCGAGAAATTTCCAAGATTTAATTGGAGTCGAAAGCTCTACCATTGAGCCACCGCTTCATCTAATTTATATATTGAAAAATAAATTTAACAAATATTATTTGTGCAAAACATCACTGGAAGCATTATTTTATGAACTGTTGAAATTAATGGTTATGATAAGATCACTTATCTCTCGTAGAATTGTTTGATTGAGCTTTATTCATTATTCAAAAAAACTCTTAAATATTTATTAATTATGGAAATACTTCTCTCCGCTTCCTTAATGATTATATAAAGCATATATATAATCTAATGTACATAATAAATGGAAGGAAATTAACTGAAGATCATATAAATGGTGGTATTTATACTAAGTAAAAAGTTTGGCAAGTGCAATTAGAAACCATTTAAGTTGACTGGTGGTTAGATAGAGATGTAGTAAACAATCAATCGACGGTTTTGATCGATTAATTGTGCAATGAATACTTAGGACGTCGTTTAATACTTAGAAAGTCCATAAAAATTTACTGTTTCACTTTTTGTACAATATTGCATCTAGATTAGTTTGATGTGTAAACTATCCCGTATGTTCTACTTCTATACTTTTTATCTCTATCACTACTCATTACTTTACACTTTAAAATTAATTAGATTTTGGTATGGCACGTGACATTTAATAGCTTAAATAGCGAGATAAGATGAGCAAAATAATTTTTTTCTATATAAACAGAAAGAACTATGAATAATTGAAATATAATGCTAACTCATATTCAATTAATATACGATATTAGATATTTAATATGATGACGATAATTTATAAAGATACATTTATAATTACTTTTAAATAAGATGGTTAAAGTTAAAGTAGAATTTTTAGGTGGACTAGATGCCATTTTTGGTAAAGTAAGAGTACATTCATTGAATGTTACAAATGAAAATTCTGATAAATCAGTTACAGTTGGTGATTTAATTGATTATATTGTTAAAACTATGATTAAAGAAAAAAATGATATTGATGTATTTATTGATAATAATACAATTAGACCTGGTATTCTAACTTTAATTAATGATACAGATTGGGAATTAGAAGGTGAAAAAGAATACGCCTTAGAAGATGGCGATATTGTTTCATTTACTTCAACTTTGCACGGTGGCTAAAGTATATTAGACATTATTAGATAAACCATATAATAAGACTAATTAAATATATAAATAAATAGAAAATACTCTATGGAGTTAAAAAAAGCTACAATAAATGGGATTTTAAAATAGATTTAAATAAAAATTAAATTATAGATATATATATATATATATATATAATAGCTTAATTGATAGAATCATCTAACAGTAAAGAAAAAGAAAAAAAAAGAAAAGAAAAAAAAAGGTTTAAAATAAAAGATAATAAATAATTATTTTTGATATTATCATTGATTAATGTTTCAAAGCAATAAACCAAATTATATTCTATCAGTTACGAAATTTTAAACATTTTTTGAAGCTTTCCCTTTTTTAACAATGGTAATTTTTAATGTTAATATGAAATAGAATGTCTGCCATAAATTAAATTGTAAATTAGATCATAAAAATTGTAATGATTAACTCTATTAAAATGATCAACATTGATCCTTTAATAAGCTTTTTAATCTAAACACTTCGTTTTCTAATTCTACATTTTTTAATAGCAATTCTTCAACTTTTTCTTCTAATTGACTCATTCTTTCAACTTTTCTAGCACGCGAACGTCTAGCAGCTTCAGTATTTCTAGCACGCTTAACAGCAACTGGATCATTAGATTCAGCAACTACTGGAGTTAATGGAGACGTACGTTGCTTACGACTGAAAGCGATAACACCTAAACGATCAAGCTTGCTATTTTTCTTAGTGATAGCACCTGTACTGATAGATGTTTTCTTTGACAATTTAGCATCTTCAATAACAGGAGTTGGTAAGAAAGAAGTTGTTGGAATAGCAAGAGAAGCGACATTCATATTTATTTCTTCTTTAGTTTCTTCGATTAATTCAATTAATTCATTTGCAGTAGTAACATCTTCTGCAGTAATTGAAATATCATTATCAAATAAAGAAGACCATTGTTTTGGATTTGAATCTAATGATTCAAATTCAAACATTGGAGTTGAATCGGTACTTGAAGAGAAGAAAGCATCAACAACTTCGGCATCAATATCTTGATAAGATGAAGATGGAGAAATATTAGCATTTGCTAAAGCTAACTCAGCTAAAGCTGGAGATTCTTGCTTAATAAACTTATCTAAAACTAATTGACCAACTAATTGTTGATTTTCATCTTCGAAATTTTTTTGAGCAGAAGATAAATTTTCGATATTAACATTTAAGTCCATTGGTAAAATGGTTGCTTCTTGAGCAAAATTATTGGAAACTGGATTTGTGTACATAACTTGAGATGGATATTGAGACATTTTTTTCTTGATTGTAATAATGATTGATTTTCTTTGATTTAATTTAATTTGATTTGATTTGATTTGACTTGATTTGATTTGATTTAATTTAATTTAATTGAGGATATGTCCTAATTTTTTTTTTTTAATAACCTGAAAGGATAACATAATTTATAATATAAAGGGGGGGATTGGAAGAAACCGCAAAGGGGAACTTTAATTTAACACATTTTTGATAATAATAAACACTCTAACAAAAAATTTTTAATTTTAAAAAAATATAAAAAATAATACTGGGTAATTGTATAATCTTTTTTATATATATCTACTTTTTAATAATAATAACAAAATAAGGGGGCAATTTAAAAGGCCATTTTAAATAATTTTATTCTAATTGATATATCGATAATAACTGAACAAATAAATTTAATAATAATAATAATAACCTGTAAAATATGCTAATATTTTGTTGATTGCGAAAAAGTAGTAGGGATTTTTAAATTAAAATATTTTATTGAAAACTGATTTAACGTTTTTTTTTTTAAATAAAATATTAACTTTCGCTGGAAGACTTGGTGTATGTCTGAGAAGTTAGTGCTTTGTTTGAGTAAAAGTGTGTTTCTGGTGAATTAAGAATTAAGAAATAAAGAAAATACAAAAGAATCTTAAAACCAAATCTTAAAACCAAATCTTAAAAATAGAACAGAAAACAGCAAATAGAAAAGAGAAAAGAGAAAAACTAACAACGGCTTTTATTTAATAAAATTGATTCTTTTTATATAATCTCAAGTTTTACATTTTTTGTTTTAAAAAATAAAAAAAAGGTTTTCACGAAAGAATTAGCGATTTTTCTAATAAAAATCGCTAATTCTTTATCATCTGGCCCACAACTTTCATTGGTGGAAATTTTATTATCATTAGACAGAAATAAATTAAACAGTCAAACATTCGGAGTACTGCGCTTCTTTCTACATTAAACGGCATTTTTTTGTATTTTTAGCTCATCTAATAATTGGTTAAAAATCATTACATACGTTATGTGATGTAGTTTCTTGGTAACAAAACAACGCAGTAAAAATCACTAACTACTAACTGGTTCATATTCTATTTTACCTTATTGGTGCATGGCTGTCCGTACACCGCATTATAACTGAGTGTCATACACTAAATATGGTATATGTGGCAACTCATTTGGCCTGAAACGGTCAATACCTTCAGTTCGTGTAATGTTATAAAGAATTGCAAATTTAAAGTTAAGAACTTTATAGTTGTTGTTGTTGTTTTTTTTTCATTGTGCCGAGATTTCTTCTGGGGTGTTTAAAGAATTTGACAGTCACTCACTGCTAACATGGAAAATAATCTAATCAAGGGAAAATAAGATATTAAAGTTTATTTTTGCTAATTGTGAGGTTCGAACTTCGAAATAAAGTATTTATTATTATCTTGTTACTTTTCGATGTGAACTGAATAATATAAATATAGGTGTAGCATGCGATATACTTTGTTTATTCATTTTTTTTGTGCTGCTGACAGATATTGTACTCTATTTAAATGTGCTTATCGTATATATTTTCAATTACTTTATTCTTAATAATGTAATTAATGGTTAAAAAAATAAAGGGATGGCCGGATATTTTCTTATATGCTTGTTTTTTCAAAATCTTCGATAGAAATAGCCACCCATAGTAAGGTCTTTTTTTGAATAAATTCCCGTAGCATGAACCCTTAGTAACTTATATTATAGCCCGGTTATTTAGTCCCCTAAAGGGTTTGGTCATTTTTTTTGAAAAATTATACTAAAAAATAAAATAATCTTAGATCAGAAACTGTATGAGAACCTTATGTGGAATTAGATACGATTGATTTAAAATAGAGTTGATAATAGAATTGATAACATTTTTAGTGGTATCGGTAGCAACAATGGCAATATTAAACAGAATTCTGGTATAACTTTATTGAATAATTAGGATATTGACTTAGACTAATTAAGGATGATCAAGGAAAAAAAAATTAATTAAAACATTCACTCGGAAGTTTTTGCAAAGATAATGAAATATGTATGGATAATATAAGATTTATAGACAAACATCCAGAAGCTTACTGTCCTTATAATAATTAAATAAAGAATAAAATAAATAGTTTATGTCATATTTTTGATATACCAACTACATAAAAATGCACTTTCTAAGTTGAGGCATCACTATCCTGTTATGTTACTCTTTCTGGATCCAGACCAATCATAAAAAAAAACCATCTCGTTTTCAAACCTCGTTAGAACCCGTCTTAAAATTATTAACCCTCGCCTAAATTTTTTTTCATCAAGAGCGATCGTTGGGGCTTTCAAAAGCCCCATCAGGCCTAGATAGAAAAGATAGAAAGGGCTACGAGTTATTTTTTTTTCTTTATAATTTAAATCTAAATCTTATTTAAACTTATTTAAACTTATTTGAACAATGAAATAACAATGGATACAGAGGAAACGCGCAGACAATAATATTTTATTTTTTAATTCTTAATTACTGATTAGTTTATCTACTCTATAATAAATCAGATGATGTATTTTATTAATTTCTCTCTTAATTTACTTTTAAACTTAATATTGCAGGCTTAAAATAAATTAACTAAATTTGAAATAAAATTTAAAGGACGCAATATCAATATATTATTTAACTCGATGCACGTAAAATTCTACAAGTAACACCAACTTTAATATATTTAATATTCAACTGATGTTACTAAATATTCTTTATACCTTTATTTAAGAATACTAGGTAAAAAAAAAAGGAACAAAGAAATTAAACAACCTTAATTTAGTATAAGAAACAGTTTTGTTTTACAAAACTTTCTTACTGTTTAATCTGTACACAGTTCTTAAATTACAAAGTTATGCAACTTAATATAATAATATAATAAATATATATGCTAGTTAAAGCTGTGACCAACAACAGATCTTAGGAAAACTTCAATCTATTACGACTAAGCACAAAACACATTCATTTTCATTATATATACTTATTTCCTCCTTCGTCTTTTTCTCGTGCCCGCAACTTCAAAGAATAATTCGCAGAAATTAGCAGAAAAGAGAGATCTGGCTAAGGGAATAAGGTGACAATTTGGTTGTACAAGATAAATAACAAGTAGTACCAAATTCCGTTAACTTTTTAAATTTTTACTATTATGTTTTTTTTTTTTGAATGAAATGAAATGAAATGAAAATCAAACCTAGATAGATGCATTTTTTTCATTTTGAATTTAATAACTGAGATATTGCAAAGAAAATCGTTATCAGATTATTTTGTTATTTTATTTATATTCATTTATTTTAATAATTATTGCTATTAGGAGAAACAAGTCTGCTATCGTATATTGACTGGTTAAATCTTCCTTTCTTTAAAATTAAAACTTGATATGTATTTTCAACGATACATTATATCTATGTACAATTCTGTAATAAATTCACTCTCTTGAGATAAAGAAGGACCTTTAAAAAAAAAAAAAAAGCTACCCATATCTCATTCAGAAATGGCAAATGGTAATTATTCAATTTCGAGTAAAGTTTCCTTACCCACCAAAAATACAACAAAAATATAATTTACTGCACAAATATATTAGTAGATCTATCTAAAAAATCAGCAACAATGTACTGAAAAATTGTGTAGAACTCGGTTTGAAATATCGCATCTGAACCGTTCCACGGAGATCTCACAAGGATTCCCTAACTGAAAAAAAAAAATGAAAAAAATTGATTACCACGTAAAAGTAATAATAAATCATTTCGTTTGAATTTTATTAGCATAAGTGGATGATAATTCCTGTGAATGCGTCTTTTAACTGTAAATGTTTTAATATATTAAGTGCATTTACGGATGGTCAGGGTTTCAAACCCAACAGTCAAACTCATCTAGGTTTGGAAATGTGCGAGGTGGGAATTTTAAAAAAAAAAAAAGCTAATTATGGTGGTCATTTGCTTGGAAGAAATTCCCGAACATCCATAAACATTCCTTCTTAAAAGCTAATTTAGCCCTTTTTGTACAACTTTATTACTAAGTTTACCATTGACCATTGTATCCTTTGTTTGTCTTAAATTTTTGTTTACGTTTTTCTGTTGTCTAATTTTGCCTTCTCTATAAAACGGTATTGGTTTCTCTATTTGACTTAAAATTATTTTCTCATAATTATTTCATTCTTAATTGTCTCTAAGCTTATGAAGACTGCATTATCTTCTCTACATTTCATCATTATTTTTAAATTATTTTTAAATTATTTCTAAATTATTTTTAAATTATTGAATATTATTCTAAAAATTAATTCACAATTCATATCCAAGCATAATAAAAAATAATCATTGTTTAGATTGTCAATTCACTTAAAATTAATCATTTATACAAACTATTCTCTTTTTTAAAGATACTTAATCAAGAAAGAAAAAAAAAGAATATACTCAGTTTTCTAGTTGGATATAGATATTAACTATTGTGTATACATACAATAAAGAAGCAATTGATAAGTTCAGAAAACTTAAAAATAGAAAGAGATTTTAAATTTTATTTATAAATAACTTTAAGCTTTTTTCAAAACTCGCATACTAAATCTAAAAATAAGACTTTTAAGAGCAAGCCTCTCCATTCATCTTTATTTTTTCTTTTAACGATTATTATTATCCCAATTTAAGCTTTTCAGACTTTTTTAACCTCTTTCCAAAAATAGAATTAAACTATAACATATAGATCTCTATTCTATCAAATTTTAAAAGACGTAATAGTAAAGGAATAAAACACTCTGATATTCCAATTTTGAATTTCGCAAAATTAGTATTTCTATTCATCTACTTAATTAATTACATGAACTACTGTTTTCATTAATTTTTTAAGTTAAGTCAATTTTCAAAAAAAATATATTTATTTGTCATAATTAAACGGAAAAGGTAGCCATATTGGATTCATCTAAAAATAATTGATTATAAATATATTATTAATATATTTTAATTTTTCTAGAAATATTTTCTGATACTGCTAATTAAGGTACAACTGTCAATTAAATGGAGATCGAACCAACATTCAAAGGTTATATTGAAGATGAGAACGATGTTTTACTGTTACTTGAAGCAACACATCAAGGGAAATTAAAGTACATTGCTAGAAGACCATATGAGATTGAAAGACCACAATTAATATCTTCAGGAAATGTTTTTGTGTTTATAGAGGAAACATCCGGAATAAAAAGATGGACAGATGGTATTTCATGGTCTCCTTCTAGGATTTTAGGTAAATTTTTAATATATAAAGAATTGAATAAGGTACTCAGACGAGAACCTATTTCAAGCGAAAACAGTAACAATTATATTGGTAATGAAGTTAATTTCATTAATAGAAGCCGTGGACCTCAATTACCAGTATTACCACTGCCCACAGTAATGAGACCCCTCCCTGAACAGATGAAAATAGTGGAAAATTCAAATAGCACATATAACGGTCTCAATTCTAATATAATAAGTTCTAACTTGGTAAATATGATAAATACTAATAAAAATAGTTACAATACTATTATGGGTGATACTAATGCAACCATTAAAAATGAGATGCAAAGAAATGAAAATATGCTAACGAAACCTTCCCAAGGTTCAGCATCCATAAATATGCATAAATATACTGGCTTTGTTAAAAAAACAATGTCAGTTAAAATAAAAGTTTCCGGGGGTCCTTATGATTATCAAACTATTCACATAATATCTTATTATCTCATAGATGATGTTAACCAAAAAAAATTGTTGACCCCTAAAGAATGTTTATATTTCAAATTGATTGTACCATCTAGCCAATTTATTATTGCAGTCGAACAAACAACTTTAGGAAATGGTAAGTTACCATTAAATAAAAAAGGGTCCAATACACCAATATTAGAACATTCTTCTGAAAATTCTTCGTCTTCTACACCCTCATCATCTTCTACATCTTCAATGTCATTATATTCAAATTCTACTAATTCTGCTAATTCCGCATTGACAGTCGGAACTTTGCCACAATATGGTATCAATAATGGGCAAACTGATAATTTAGGAATTGTACCGTTAGTGGATAGAAAAATGAATAGAGCCCCTGCTGAAAGGAAATATCTTAGGGAAAGTAAATACAGTGAAACAAAAAATACACCTAATTATATTGGTGATTCAACTGTGAAAACCAGATCTTCTGATAATGAGATTAAACCTAAAGCCCAAAAACATTTTCTAACTCCTGAGAGTTCATCTAACCATGGTTCTGATGTGACACATGCTGAGTCTATCAACAACTTCATTGGTAACAAAGCAAATAAATACAGTGTCAATAGTATACCGTCATTTAATTATAATGGGAAGGAATTTAATGTAGGTAATAAGGCCATTAATTATTCAAATAATATGAACTCCGAAGTTGATCCAGAATTACCTTTATTGGGTGTAAGGAATGTTTTAGAAAATCCTTCTCCTTCACTACAAACGAATATGAATATAAATCGACAGATGCCTTACAATAATGTGCAGAATTTAATTCCATATTCAGGAACTGATTTTCCATTTTCAGGAACTAATATTCCATTACAAAGTGCAAATATTAATGTAAATTTGCTACCTAATGAGAATAGGTTTATTAATACCATTAGTGCAATTCCAAATAATTCATTCGTTGATCAAAAAGTATTATCTCCCAATATTTCTCAAATGAATAGTAATAAAGTACCAGCAGTCCTATTTCCTAGACTTCAAACGAGAGAAGTACAATCATTCAATGTAGTAAATGGTGCAATACAACCGATTCATGGATCAGTGATTGAAAATAATCAACAAAAAATCATTCGTTTTCCTATTAATACTATTAACCATTATCCAAATTTTAATAACAATAATGATATCCAAAATCAGCAATTTATGAACAATGCTTCTTTTGATACATCTATTCAATATCAGAATTATCAATCATCATTACAAAATATTCAAAAAATAAATGAATTAAATAATTACCCTAATAATAATTACCCTAATAATAATAACAATAATAATTTGAAATAAATCCAAAGAGGCATAAATCTTTTAGAAATAAAAGTTGAAAAATAAAAATACATTATATTATGTTATGTTATCTTATGTTATGTATTTTTACTAATGAACTTAACGAATGCATCAATCATAACAGTCAATTGTTATTTAATATTTTTACATAAAAAAGCCCATGTTGTATATATAATTAATTTTTGCATTTTAATATATCATGATCCTTACATATAAAATTGAATCTTATGCACTTCCTAAAAACATTTTTACTAATTACCAATCGATGAAATTACTTATAATATCATCGAGCTATTTTCGTAATGCAATCATTTATATCCACTTGAATGATTAATGTACTGCAAACCTAACAGATTGTTGGGGGGGGGGGGGGGGGGGGGGGGTG
>JAJMAX010000163.1:0-15776 GCA_030565105.1 Vanderwaltozyma verrucispora | reverse complement strand
CCTGCTGGGTTGAGCTGTGTTGGGGATATGACTTGGGAGGGGTGAGTTTGAGTGTGAAGAGATGGCGGCTAATTTGTGGGCTGGGTGAGGGAAGGTTCATAGAAGTATCGTTGTTATTCTTATATACAGATGAAGGACATGTGTGTGGTGGGTGTGTGCGATTTAAGAATCCACAATGCATTTCCTAAGTATATTCAATCGTTTAGGTTGCGTTTTCATAACTACTACTATTTCATTAATATGGTCGTATACTGTGATCAAATAAGCCACAAAAATAAAAAATTGCCGCCGAACATTTTTGAAATAAAGAGGATTTACATTTTGATTCAAATTGTATAGAAAAAATAGTGTTTGTATTCAAATTGGAAATAATAATACTAATAATAATAAGATCAATATATAACAATTAAGTTATAGATTCTGATGCATTGAATAGTGAAGGTGTTGGTGGGAGAGAGAACGAGATAGAATGAGGTTTCTTAAATATAATAGTAACAATAGTTTTAATAACTACGAGAATAAATACAATCAAAATCAAGGTCATAATGGTAATGAAAATTATGACTATAATGATAATACTATTGGGAATTATGATGATGATAATACCAATGGTAGAACTGGTGGTAAAAAACAATCAAAAAAATTAATGAATAAAGAATCAATTGAATTAAAGATTGGAATTGACCATGCAAAAGATATTGCAATTATCAATAAATTCAATTGTAATTTGGTCTGTCTAATTACAACAAATACATTTTATAATAAAAAGACTAGAACATTAAGAAAATCTTCGACACAGTGGAATGAAATTATAAAATTAAAATTACCAGTAAATTTACAATCACAATGGTTAAGAATTATTGTTTATGATTCATTACCATTAACTCCATTAAATGATATTTCAATTTACAGTAATAATAATAATAACAGTACTAGCACAGAAAAGTTATTAGATGCAAATAATTCATCAAATATTTCATCAAATAATTCATCAAATTCAACTTCGTATAATAGCTTATATCGATTGAATACTGGCGATAATAATTATAATCAAAGTAGTACAATTCTTACGGACAATAATAATTCAAATGAAAACAACAAAATCACCAAAATTGCTGAAAAATATTTATATATTGGTGAAGTTAAAATCTCAATATTGGAATTATTTAAAAATTTTGATTTTACTTCAAATTCTAATTTAACTATTACAGATTGGTTTGATATATATGATAGAAAAAGAGAATTAGAACTAAATATTAATAAAATATTGATTGGTAAAATTAAATTAACTTTCCAAATACGTTCATTATTTAAAAAAATTTCAATTGAAAGACTTTTTTTTGATTTAAAAAAGAATTTATTGATTAATATTAACCTAAAAAATGAAAAAAGATTAATTTTGGAAAAATTAAATTTACACAATGATAACGAATTACTAAAAGATAAAGGAAGATTTATTGAAGATGAAACTTATATTGATAATGAAGATGAAGATGATTTTGAAATTAATAATGATGATGAAAGTATAATTGAGATTGCTGATTTCGAAATTAATGATGAAGAATTTGATAATTTAAGTCAATATTTAACAGAATATGATATAACTAGAAAAAATTTTAATAAGAATAAGAAGAAGAATATTCTTATCAATAATAATAATAATAATAATGATGATGATGATAATAATAATAATGATAATAATAATATTAGGAATACCGATATTATTAATTTAATCACTGATAATGGTTATGAAAAAGATGAAGATGATGAGGAACATGATGATGATAATTATGTTGATGATTATGATGATGATGATAGCTATGTTGATGATGATGATGACAATGATGATGATGATGATGGTGCTGATGATGATGATGATAGCTATGTTGATGATGATAATGATAGCTATGTTGATGGTGATAATGATAGCTATGTTGATGATGATGATGACAAGAAATTCATTGCTAATAGTGATGAGAATATTAACTCAATGGTTACTGCATTAAACGAATATGATATTATAAATGATAATGATATTATTGATAATGTTGATATTATAAACAATATTGATATTAATGATATTAATAATATTAATATTGAAAATAGTAATAGTAACAGTAATAATAATGATGATGATATTATAATTGATGAAGATAATTTTATTTATTATGATGATGAAAATGAATTAGATTTCGATGAAGTTGATAATATTATGTTATATAAAAAAAAGAAACATAACTATTTGAAATTGAAAACTAAAAAAAGATCAAGAAAATATTATAAATCAAATTTAATTAGAAAATTAAAAAATAATTATGAATTAACAAAAACAATTCATGCTTCTGGTGTTATTTTTATTGAACTGAAAGATGTTAAAGATTTACCGTATTTGAAAAATAAATTCTCAAGAACAAATTATGAAATGGATCCATTTATCATTGCAACATTTGGTAGAAGAGTTTATAAAACATCATGGAGGAAGCATACATTAAATCCAATTTTTAAAGAACATATTACTTTTGAAGTTTTCCCACATGAAACTCACTTTAAATTTCAATTTAAAATAATGGATAAAGATTCATTTTCTGCAAATGATAATGTTGCTCAATGTAATTTATCTTGGCAAGAAATGATGAAATTTCAAAATTTAAATCATGATTGGTATTTATATGAGTTACCATTAGAATTAACAACAAATTCAGTTTTAAAGAAAAAAGAAAAAATTAAACCATCATTATGTTTAAGAATAAAATATATTCCATACAATGATTTAAAAAAATATTTTTGGTTAAATGCAGTTAATATGACTGCAACTTTAGAAAGTTTTGATATTGTTCAATTATTGATTTATTTAGAAAGGTTTGGTTCATTTACAAATAATGAAATTGAAAAATTTTTTACAAAATATAATTTATCGCCATGGGATGGAAGCAAAATTACTAAAGACCAATTAATTGAACTTTTACAGAAATGGAAAAAAATTTCAGGATTTAATCAATTATGGAAATGTCCAAGATGTTGTCAATTATTTAAACCAAGTAGAAATACAAGAAACTCAAAATTAATTTTAGAAAATGATTTAATTACACACTTTGCAATTTGTACTTATTCCCAAAAATATAGATTATTAAAACCGTCATACGTTTCAACAGATTTTGCATCGAAAAAATGGTTTACGAAAATTTTAATAAAATTAACTTACGGTAAATATGCTTTAGGTTCCAATAATGCGAATATTTTAGTTCAAGATAGAGATTCTGGCATTATTCTTGAAGAAAAAATTAGTGCACACGTTAAATTAGGAATGAGAATAATTTATAATGGTAAAAGTCCAGAGACTAAAAAATTTAAATTATTATTAAAAAAAATGACAATAAGACAAGGTAAAAAATTTGATAGTTCTTCATCAGTAAAACAAATTGAACCTTTTATTAAATTTCATTCATTAGACATATCGCAATGTAAAGATAAAGATTTTAAGTCATTCAATGAATTTTTTTATAGAAAATTAAAAGATGGTTCAAGAATACCAGAAGGTAATTCATCAAAATTTTTTGTATCACCAGCAGATTGTAGAAGTGTTTTTTTCACAAACATTAATGAATCAAAAAAAATTTGGATTAAAGGTAATAGATTTACAATAAAAAAGTTAACACAAAATTATAAAAGTGACATTTTTAATGAAAAAAATTGTAGTATTGCAATTTTTAGGCTAGCTCCACAAGATTATCATAGATTTCATTGTCCATGTGAAGGTATTATTGGTAAACCAATTTATATTAAAGGTGAGTATTATACAGTAAATCCAATGGCAATCCGTAGTCAATTGGATGTTTTTAGTGAAAATGTTCGTGTACTAATTCCAATTGAATCACCAGAATTTGGTAATATTTTAATTATTGCAGTTGGAGCAATGATGGTTGGTTCAATTATTTTAACTTGCCATAAGGGACAAAATATTAAAAGAGGTGATGAATTAGGTTATTTTAAATTTGGTGGATCTACTTTAATTGCATTAATACCATCACAAAATATTATTTTTGATTCTGATGTTTTAAATAATTCATCTGAACGTATTGAAACATTAGTTAGAGTTGGTATGAGTGTAGGACATACACAAGATATAAATGAATTTAAAAGAAAACAAACTAAAATTACTTCACCTGCTCAATTAGAAACAATTAAAAGAAATATTAGTGTTAATAATGAAAATTCAGAAAGTTTAGGTGGTGTAACATGGCAATTCAATGATTTAGAAAAATGGTTATCTCAAGAATATACAAAATCAAAGAGAGAGAACCCTTCAATAATTAAAGAAATTGATAATAACTAATAATATATTCAATCAAATACAATTAAAGCATATGCATATTTAACTGTTTAATACATATTTATATAATTATAGAAAGATTTATATAATAAAAAAAACATTAAATGATAGAAAATTAACTTAAAATTTAATATATTCATTATTGTTATTATCGTCACTATATACGATTATATAAACTTTAGCACTTTAATTATTACGCGTTAGCCACGCGTAAATGATGATTTCAGTTTTTGAGATGAATGATAAAGATACATTTGTTTAAAAAGATATATATTCTGATTTGTATCTGTTTTTGTATCTATTTTGAAGCAATATATTGATCTAAATCAGACAATTAAGTGGGATTGAATTCTACACAGGCTCAATTTGATATGGATTCCTTATTAAAAAAATTTAAGTATGTCTTTACATATATCTATGCCAGTTTTTGTTAAAAACAATTTTTAAACATTATTACTAACTATAATTTACCATTTATATCTTTTAAAGAAGCATTGTTTTTTAAAAAAATAATAATCTTCTTTGAATAATAATAATATATATAAACTGGTTTAAAAAATATGAAATAGTGAATCTCGTGAAGAAGAAAGAGAAGATATTCAACCTATTGATAGAATTACTGTAAATGAAATTTATGATAATGAAAATTTATTTAAATTAAATTTAAAAGATCGTGATTACTCAGGTCAATATTATAATTTATATCAATCACGTTTAAATTATTTTAAGGAAACTGTAAGAAAGGAATGTATTAAAAAATGGGATGGTGATTTTAAATTAAGAGGTAAACCAGTAATTGAAAAGAAAAAAGTATTAGATATTCAAGGTAATCAACCATGCTGGTGCGTTGGTACTATTTATTGTGAAATGAAATATAAACCTAATATTTTAGCAGAAGTAATCAATGATACATATGGTGCACCAGATTTATTCAAAAGTTATACAGACCCAGAAGGAACGGATGAAATTATGTTAGAAGATGAAAGTGGTAGGGTCTTACTTGTGGGAGATTTTATAAGAGCTACACCATTTGTTACAGGGGTTGTTGTTGGTCTTTTAGGTATGGAAGCTGATTCAGGTACATTTCAAGTCCTAGATATTTGTTATCCAACACCTTTACCACAAAAGGCTCTACCCTCACCTTTAGAAAATAAAGATAAGTTAATTGCATTGATATCAGGTATAAATATTGATTCTAAATCACCAGATCGTCTTCTGAAATTACAACTGTTACAGGAACTACTAGCAGGTAGATTATTTGACAAAGAGAAAATTTCGAAAATTGCTAAACTACTTATATGTGGTAATTCTATTGACAATGTATATGATGAAAATTCGCCAGGAGAATTAATGAACTCTGTTGAAGAATTTGGTAGGTTTTTAGGCAATACATTACAAACTTTGCCAATTGATTTGATGCCAGGTTATAAAGATCCAACAGATATTTCATTACCACAACAACCATTACACAAAGCATTATTCAAAGATTCTATTAAACAATATTTTGAAGAAATCAATAACGATATTCTTCATTTGACAACAAATCCTTTTAAATTTGATATTGATGGTGTAGATATACTGGCTACATCAGGGGAAAATATTAATGATATTTGTAAATATGTAATTCCATATCAAATCAAAGACTCACAAGATGAACCTGAAAATAATATTGAGCATAGATTAGACTTAATAGAATGTACATTAAAATGGCAAAATATTGCACCTACAACACCAGATACTCTCTGGTCATATCCTTATAAAGACAGTGATCCATTTATTCTAAAAGAATGGCCCCATGTTTATGTTGTTGGTAATCAGCCATTCTATGGTTCCAGAGATGTAGAAATTGATGGAAAGAAAATTAAAATCATTGCAGTTCCTTCTTTTAGTGAAACTGCATCAGCAGTTTTTTTGAATATAAATACGTTAGAAACTGAATTTATAAATATTGATATATAATTATTAGTGTATAGAGAATAATAATATGATAAACTGAAATATTCCACTTAGTTTGTTCATTGCACGTAGTTATGATTCTTTCAAAGATATATACAAATATGCAGTTTAAAATAATTTATGTACAAGTATTTATTAGGGAAGCAATTATATTCTCTTTTCAATTTTGGTTAAAGGAACTTCTCTACCTTTATCATTTGCATTCTCTGCATATGATGAATCAGCTCCAAATTTTGCGTATTTTAAAGTTCTTTTGTCAGGATGTGCGTCAATACGGTTCAATAATGTGTTTGATAATGATGGAATTATTGATTGACACAGTATAGATAATATACGTGATGTTTCGATACAAGTAAAAATAATAGCATCTTGTTGCTCATTTGTTCTTTTCCATGGTCTAGAATTTTGGATCAATGCATTTGCATCGGAGATTATGGACCATATACTTCTCAATAACTTTCCTGTTTCAAAAGTCGACAATTTTTGATCCATAATTTCAGATATTTCATTCAATTGGGTTACTAAATTTGTTATTTCGTTACTAATTTCTTGTTCTTCCTTAAATAGGTCAATTAATTTTTGTAGAGGGTTGTAATTTGTAGAAAATTTCTTTACTGATCTACTAACGTTAAATTTAGGACTACAACATCTATTTATTAAATTTCCCCATTTTGAAACAAACATATCTCTTGTTGCAAATAACCTACTTTCTTGAAAATCACCATCTTCTTCTAACTGCGAATTTTCCAATAAAAACCATCTCATTGCATCAGAACCATAGTAGTTACTCATTTCAATAGGATCTACCACATTACACAAACTTTTTGACATTTTAACACCATCACATAACCAATGGCTATGAACAACTACTTGCTTATTTATTGGAAGTCCAGCGGCCATCAAAAAACTAGGCCAATAAATTGTATGAAATTTAATGATATCTTTACCAATTATATGAGTAGTTTGTTCCCAGCATAATTTAGTAGATGCATTTGTTATTTTATTGATATTCTTGTGTTTTAAATTTGTTAATGGAGAGTCATTCAATAAGGAAGTAACACCACCAAGTGAAGAAATATAATTACATAATGCATCGAACCAAACGTACATTTTTTGATCAGGATCGTTTGGCACATCAATACCCCAGCTTAGACGTGACGTTGGTCTTGAAACAGATAAATCTTGGTTACTATAATTACTTTTTAATTCATTTAATATTTGATCCTTTCTAGACTTTGGGTAAATATAGGATGGATTTTGTTCAATATATTTAATTAACTTTTCTCTAAATGCAGTCAACTTAAAAAAATAATTAATTTCTGATTGATAAATCACTTCATTATTAGATTCTGTATTTATATATTTATTTGGATCTTTTGGATCTTTGATAACTTTTGATTCAGGATAGAATGTTTCATCAGAAATTGAGTACCAACCTTTATGTTCTCCTTTATAAATATAACCATTATCCCAACATAGCTTCCATAATTGTTTAACACTTTCAATATGATCAGGATCTGTTGTTCTGATAAATCTCGTATACTTAATATCACAGGATTCATATAATTTTATAAATTCAGGATATAATTTATCTACGAATTGCCTTGGATCACTGAATCCATTTTTTTCACTTGCAGTTTGAATTTTAATACCATGCTCATCAGTACCTGTTGTAAACAATGATTCATTGCCTTTGAATAACTGCCATCTGTGATTAACATCGCATAATAAACTGGTATAAAGGTGTCCCAAATGTGGTTTTGCATTAGGGTAATAAATTGGTGAAGTAACATGGGAAACGTTACGAATCGGAAGTTTACCCAACAACTTTAGGTTACTCATCATTAAATATAATTTAACTATTATATTCCACTTTAGTTTACTTTCAATCCTGCCTCTCTATCGATATTTAAACATCTTTTCCTTCATTCTTCTCTTTAAATCTCAAGTTCTTTAATTTAATATCGAATTTCATAAGCTTTAGATCTTTGACTATGAAAAAAAAAAGTGATACTTAGCAAAATTATACAGAATATAACACAAACCAATAATGGATCCAATAAACATGATAGTAATTCAATATAACGATTTTAATAAATAACGTTAGGTAATTTTTTTATATATGTTAATATTTATACATAAAAGCTGTTAAATTGAGTAAAGTTATATAATAATTTTTTTGACAATTTACTCTTGATACTAAAATTGCTTTAGTTTATATACATTATACAAAGATTGCCATCAATGCAAAAACACTGTAGAAAATCAATAATGGATAAGCAATTAAAGCTCTTGCATGGTGTAATTGTAATAATGAGTTTAAGAAACCTGAAGATGACCAAGTACTCCAGAAGACGGATGCAGCAGCAAAAATATAACCCACTGTATTATTTAAAGAATGGAAAATACCAGCAAATGAAAGGAAACATAACGGTAAGAAACAATAACCTAAAATTGAAGCTGTGTTGAAAAATTGTAATTTTGTTTGTGCAGCAGATTCATTTGAACCCATAAATTTTGATAAAGTATGCAATGAAACTGTTCCAAATAATGCAACACCGTAAATATAACCAAAATGAACTTTACCACCTAATAACAAAAATAAACCAAATAATAGGAAAAAAATTAAAGGACCTGAAAGGTCAGAATCACTTAAAATTTCTTCTGATATTGAATTACTTGATTTTGTTGGTACAAGTACTAATTTAGTTTTTGTAATTATATGATCAAAGTTGATACCAATTTCTTCTAATAAAGGAGGTTCATGAGGATAACCTTTTGTAGATAATGCATTAAACAAACCAGTTGGTAATGGATCTGGTTGAACACCTAAACCATTTTGATTACCATTATTATTATTTGAACCATCGTTGGAAAATGACATTGAACCTTGCGGGAATGAATATTGATTAGATGTTTCATATAAACCAGGTTGTTGGTTATTCATACCACCACCATTCATATAATTGTTGTTTTGAGTACCATTATAATAATAAGACATTTTTCTTCAATTTGAAATTTAAAAGATCTCTTCTTTGTTCTTTGTTCTTTATCGTTCAATTTAGAAACTTTCAAATATAGAGTAATACCATTAATATACAAGAATAAAACAGAATATAAACCAAGAGACAACCATTGCTAACTTCTATGTATATTGTATTATTTTATCATTTCTATCACCTTATTGCATCAATTTCCAAAATTGCAAAAAGTGAAAAATTTGGTGAAATACGGGATTTATTGGTCACGTGGATGTGGTATTATAGTGTGTTTAATGGCAAAGTTAATGCAAATATGGTTAACTAACAATTGGGTATTGCTGTCGTTGATACCCATTGTCAGTCTGATAAGTAGTAGTTGGATACCAGAATGTAGGAACGAGGAAAACGGATGACTGCAGTTTAAATACTTACTGACTTGTTGGATATGGCATTATGTTAAAATTACTGAAGGTGTGTGTCCGTTGAGCTATCCTATTTGGATCAAAAATATCTTGACGCAAACAATTACATTTATTTATTATTGTTTCAGTTAATTGGTTTGAATACATTTGAATATATATATATAAAACAAGTATAAAAAAAAAGTTCGACAACTGCAGGATTCGAACCTGCGCGGGCAAAGCCCAAAAGATTTCTAATCTTTCGCCTTAACCACTCGGCCAAGTTGCCTAATTAACTTGAGAAATATCATAAACTGAGACAGGTATTAAGCAGAATTATTATAGTATAACTATTGACATCTATATATGGAATATATATAACTTTAAGTAATAGAGACCAAAGTAAGAGCATTATAAAGAGTAACTGGACTCTGCTTATATCTGTAGTTTCAACACTTTTCTTTCAATTGCAATTGTTTCTTTCTTAACTGTAATATAATATTCTGCCAACTATCAAAATAGTATTATATGGTTATGGTTTCATTTTATACTCAACACTTCCATCATTAAGTAAGTATATATACAGATGTGCTATTCAACTTTATATTACAACAAATTAAAATTGTTTCCAGCGGTTTTTAAATATTTGTGATATATTTTATACAATTTATATTTTGTTTGTAAGATGAACCTTTCAGTGAAGTTCATATGGATTGTTAACTTATATCTTTTCTATCTATTGAATAAACATTAAATTAAATTGAATAAATAAAATACTGCAGTTAATGCTCATAAGACTAATTTCAATACCTTTCTTTTTTTTTTATCAAATTTGTTCTGAAATAAATAAAAAGATTAAAGACACAAGTAAAAGTTTGATAAAAGATAATTAATCATAAATTATATAAATATTTTTTTTAAAATAAATAGATAAATTGAATAAAATAAATATATGTAATGGATTCAGATATTTGAATTTAGAAAATATGATATAGAAAAAAATATAATCAAAACTTTTCATTCATTGCGAATGCACCTTCTTCTGATTCTGTATTATTAGAAACTGCCATGACACTGGCCTTTTGATAATCAGAAACTCTCTTTTCAAAAAAATTTGTTTTACCAGCTAATGAAATATTTTCCATGAAGTCAAATGGATTTTCAACATTGTAAACTTTTTTATTACCAAATGCAATAAGTAGTCTATCAGCAACAAATTCAACATATTGATTCATTAATCCAGAATTCATACCTAATAATGCAACAGGTAAAGCATCAAGGAAATATCTTTTTTCAATTTCAACAGCTTCTGTAACAATTCTTTCAACAATTTCTGGTGAAGGTTTATTTTTTAAATGAGCAAATAATATACAAGCAAAATCTGTATGTAAACCTTCATCTCTACAAATTAATTCATTAGAAAATGTTAAACCAGGCATCAAACCTCTCTTCTTCAACCAAAAAATGGAGGCAAAAGAACCTGAAAAGAAGACACCTTCAATTGAAGCAAATGCAACTAATCTTTCACCAAATAGTGCTTCATCATCATTAATCCATCTCAATGCCCATTCTGCTTTTTCTTTGATTTGAGGAATATATTCAATTGCATTAAATAAAAACTGACTTTCTTTTGGATCTTTAACATAAGTATCAATTAATAAAGAGTATGTTTCAGAATGAATATTTTCAATCATAATTTGGAAACCATAAAAGTATCTTGCTTCTGGAACTTGAACTTCGACTGAAAAATTTTCAGTTAAATTTTCATTAACTAAACCATCAGATGCAGCAAAGAAAGCTAAAACTCTTGAGATAAAAAATTTTTCATTTGAATTTAATCTTTCATTCCAATCATATAAATCTTTTGATAAATCAATTTCTTCTGCTGTCCAAAATGATGCTTCTGCTCTTTTATAAGCTTCATAAATATCTGGATATTTAATTGGGTGAATTACTTTTCTACTTTTATCCTTATTTAATAAAGGTTCATCTTTTTCTAGAGACTTAAGTTTGTGACGTTGAACTTTATGGTTTAACATAAATTTTCTATGTTCTTCAGCAGCTTTACTTAATCTTAAATTTAGAGCATCTTCATCGAATTTGTTTTCTTTTAAAGTTTCTAATTGTTCAGTTAAATTTTTTTGACCTTCAATATCTAATTCAGATAAAGCACTTGCAGTAACTTTGGAAGGTGTTTCTTTAGTCATTTTTCTTTTTAATAATTATTGGTATTGGTTATTGTAAAATAATATTTCTTATTATTATAATTTTTTATAGATAAAAGTAAAAATTAAAAAATAAAAAATAATCTATTTCTATCTTATATATTATTATAAATTATAATTATTATACCGTTCATATTTATATAAATAATTTTCGTTTATGTCACCTATCTATCAATTAATGTAGTTGCCCTTTCAAAATTCTTCAAAAAATTTATAATGCAATTGTTTGTATAAATTTTACTCAATCTCCAAAATAGAACTATCAACAAATATAAACACTGTAAACAAGGCAATATTTATAAAACAAACAATGATTCAGCGTGTCACAACACGTATAATTTAAATTCTTACAGTAGTGTTGTTTAAATTTTCAACTCTCTCAGTGAATTTTCAAAATTTTCCCTCTCAAAATATTAAAATAAAATAAAATAGTAAGGTAATCAAATAATTATAATTACTCAATGAATTGTTTACACTCGATACTATCCTATTATCCTCTTAAACACGATGACAGTCGTTCCCAATGTCACAATATTTTCAATAGAATTGAAATATAAATAAATACAATGAACGCGTCAACAAAAGGTACTAACTGGAAAACGCCAGAAACGAGATTCAGTCGTTTAAAGTACCAATATATAGTACTTGGGCAGTGGATATTCATCTTTTAAGAATGTGGGACAATTTAGAGGCTTGTCAAAATTAATTTCATAGATTTTATTCTTCTCAAATTTTTTTTCAACTCTATTCAATCTTTTTAATTTTTGCAAAAATGAAACAAAAAATTTATTCTTGAAAAATTACAAAACCATCACTGAAATCACCCAATCTAGTTGAAGAAATCATTTTATTTAGTTATATTATGTTATTATCATGGTTAAACCATGATAATAAACTTTGTACTTTGAAATTTTTGGTAATTTGAATAGTTTGAGAATAGCAATGCTATATTTTTTTTAAAGATATCTTAAATAATCTACATTTAACTATAAGTAAAAAAGTATTTTTTTTTTTATATTAAAAATAAATATTTTAATGATGATTTAAAAATCATCATTAAAGTTGAACTTTGTTGTTTCTGGATTGTTTGCTTTGACCATTTTACCAGCTTTTTCATATTCTGATAATTTCTTTTCAAAAGATGTAACATTACCTGGTAAAACTTCTTTTACAATATGTTCATATGGGTTTGGTGTCTTATAATATTTATCATTACCAAATCCAGATAAAATATTATCAGCAACAAATTCAATAAATTCTTTCATCTGTTTGATATCAATACCTAATAATGAGACATCTAAATAATTACTATCCAATGATCTTTTCTCAATTTCTGCAGCTTCTGTAATGATTTTTTCAATAATATCAGAATTGATTTTATTTTTTAAATGTGCAAACATTAAACATTGAAAATCAGCATGCATAGCATGATCTTTACACATAGCTTCATTAACTTTTGTTAAACCTGGCATTAGACCTCTTTTCTTTAATGAAAAAATTGAAGCATATGAAATTAATGAAAAAATACCTTGAATTGCAGCAAATGCAACTAATTTTTCACCAAATAATGCAGTTTCAATATTGAACCATCTTTTAGCATAAGCAATCTTTTCTTGAGTTGATTGATCATTTTCAATACCTTTAAACATTTTTTCTAAAATATCTTCATCTTTTACTAATGTATCAATAACTAATGAATATACTTCTTCATGAATGTTATCAACCATAATTTGGAAACCATAAAAACATTTAGCTTCTGGGATTTGAACTTCAGCAGATAAATGCTCTGTTAAATGTTGTTCAGTAAGAACTGATTCAGCAAAAATTGCCAAAATTTTTCTAATTATTTCCTTTTCTTCATCTCCTAAACTATTTTCCCAATCAACTTGATCTTTTGATAATTCAGTTTCTTCAGCTGTCCAAAATAATGCCTCACGCTTCTTATATGAATCATAAATTTCATGAAACTTAATTGGCATTAACACGAATCTACGTTTATTTTCAAACAAGATAGATTCATCTTTTTCTCTTTCTTTTATTTCATGACGATGAGATTTATGTGAATCCAAAAACTTACTATGCAGTTCTAATTTTTTTAATAAAATTTCATCTATATTTTTAGTTTGAGTTGGTGCCATTTCTCTTTATTATATCAATTGTGAGGAGTTTTTTTTAAGTATTATTAATAACTTTGTAATGTAAATTACGTTTTACTTAAATTTATTTAATTTTATATATTAACTTTAAATAAAATAAACAAATTTTGGAGTATAAAAAATTAATTCTAAAATTAATAAATTAATTCAATCTCTTAAATATAAATAATTTTTTTTAGAATACCTAAATTTAATAGTATTAATATCAGCACTAACTAACCTTACTTATGATTTTTCCATATTTAAATTAGTATCAATAATAATAAAGACAGTAAACACTCTATCTCTTTGAAATAAATAAATTTTGATTGTGTTTAGTAAATAATGTAACGAACGAACATTGGGAAAGTAACGTCAACAATAAACTTACAACTATTAACTGTCGTTGGTATAATCAATCTTATAAACGACTGTTATTGATTTACGCGTCCGTCATTTTGGTCATTTGTTGACGCGTTCAAACATCAACAGAGAATGAGCTTGACAATAAATAATAAACAATTATAGACCTCATTCATCAATATAAACAAAGAAAAAAAATTATATAATCGGTGATACTGTAAACTCCTTTTTTTTTCTTTTCTTTTCATGAAACACAATACGTAAATGCATTACCTAACTAAGTCATATTGATCAGAGTTTTAATAAACGAGGTCCATTGTTTGGTATTCATTTATGTTTACCTTTCTTATGATAAGAAAGTTAAACTTGACAAGTTCTACTTAGAGAAGAGCTGATTGACTTATTGTTTAATTAAAAAGTTTTCAAAACAGGTCAATATAAAAAAAAAAAAAAATAATGGTTGCTAAGAGATTCGAACTCTTGCATCTTACGATACCTGAGTGTTCCCACAGTTTAATTCTGTAGTCAAATAAATCAATACTTGAATCAGGCGCCTTAGACCGCTCGGCCAAACAACCTCAATAATTTAAGAAAATATTTAAAGACGATTTACAATGACAAATTAATGTGATGACAAACTTGTGACAGAGTGCTTATTATAGGAATACAGATCATGGTAATGATAGATAGATGCTGGAACAGAAATTGAAACGTAATTGAGATTAAAGTGTCATATCTAATTGTTTTACATTTTGTACAATTATATATTTTCTGGTTAAAAGAATCCAGAGAGGAAATTATCCTTATTAACTTGTTATCTAAACCATTTATTTAATATGCATAAACAATAATAATATGAACTCATTTACTGCTGAAGATTAGACACCAGACTAGGAATGAAAAGGCATTGTGTATAATATTTCCATAATTAGTAAATACCGAAGAGTTTTTAAGTAATGAATCAAGTTTAATCAAACAATCCTACTACAGATAAGTTATCTTATCAAGTATTAGTATCAGATGGAAAGGATATCTTCTATACTGCAATTACCAATGGTTTGTTTTATATTTGATAATAATTTCTTAATTAGAAAATGTTCTAAGCAACGTTATGTTCCATTTAACTGACATTTCTTAATGTAATAGCTTTCTGCAACTCCTATTATAACACTCCTCTTAAAAAACAAAGGGCAACTATTCTATTGAGCATGCATTGCTTAACTAATAAGAATATATCCTTTTTTTACAATTAAACTATTACCTGATACATTAGATGAAAAGTTCAAAAATTATAGAAAAGAATAATAATTATAATTATTATTAAATAAATATAAGTTCAAAAGCCCCAGAGCCTTCAGAACCTTCCAAGTTTTCAAATTTTATAA
>JAJMAX010000162.1:0-16061 GCA_030565105.1 Vanderwaltozyma verrucispora | reverse complement strand
AAAGTACTTCCTTTAAAGAAGTCACTTTATGGGTTAAAACAGTCAGGTGCAAATTAGTATAAATTAATTAAAACGTTTTTAATCAATAAATGTAATATGACTGAAGTGAAAGGTTGGCCATGCGTATTTACTAAGACCAGAAAAATGGACAAATTAATATTGTGTTTATTCGTTGATGATATGATAATGTTTACGAATAATAGGAAATTTGCTGAAAATGAAATTGAACAGTAACAAAGTAATTTTGAAACCAAAGTTGTAAGGTATTCATTTCTTGTAGTGATTTTAACTCTTTAGTATATGCTTCAAAAAACTTATGTTTTTTATGTTCATCTTTATTGTGAGTAATGGCTTGATGAAACATAATTGACTTATCAATGTTTATGGATTTTATTTTACCAGGACTAGTTTTAGTTGCTTTTATAAAATTTACTTCATAAGTTTTCCTTTTCTTTTCATCCTTCATACTAGTTTCACTTGGAGATGTAGAATCTATATTTCGTTTTCTTATTCGATGAACCAGTTGCTTTTGATCTTCAGCTTGTTTGTAAAGCTCTGTAGATTCATGTATTCCCCCCTACACTAGTGTAAGATAAAGTAGAAGACTCTGTAATGTTATCGAGATCATCTAAGTCATCTTCTAACTCTGTCTGTACCAGAATTTTCATCATTATACACATCATTAGCAGGCTGTGCAGGCAGATTATCTGTCATAGTATGTCCATTAGACAGTGATACCGTGTTTATAATTAGTATTTAATTGTGAATTCATCTTCTTGAAGTGATTCCTATACATATTCTCCATACTTTATTTGTAAATTACACAACGTATACATATCTATAAACTATTTCATTATTAATCAAACCTTGAACGAAGAAAACATCTTGCTATTTATACTTCTGGAAAAATATCGAAATCTTAAGGCTTTATAGCCGGGTAAAACTAAGTTTGGCCATAATCAATAGACTCTTCTAATAGCCATGCCATGCTTTTTGGACATTGCTTATATGTAAAAATGATGACACTAATATATTCTAATTGCATGTTTGCTGTTAAATTGGAAGGCACTTTAGGTAAACCTAATTAATAGTCAAGAAAAAAATTTCAGATAAAATTATTAAGAGAACCTAAAACTTCCACCAGTTGAATTTTTTCTTGGAATACTCTCCATACTTGTAAAATCCAAGGTTCTGATAATATATATTCTTTCTCATCTGTTCAAACTTCGAAAATTTTTCTTCCTGAAAGTTTTTACAGTCCCATGTTCGAATAATTTTACGACATTTCTGTTTTAGTTCAACATTTGTAGGATGAAATAAAGAGACGTCGCTACAACTGAATTTATAACTCTCATTATCCTTCCAATATTTCGCTATATGTTCTTGAACTATTGGACCATAATGCTCAGTAATGTGCGTTGTAATTTCGTTTCTAAGTTCTTCCAGTTTTATAACTAATAGAGGTTTTATGAACCCATAAAAGCTTTTGGCATTATAACGTGTCAGAATCATAATTAATATGGGTCCAATTTCTTCTTCTATTGTTTCTTCTACAATTCTTTTATATAAATGGGGCCCTGTTAATAGAAGAACACCATTTTTGTAACTAGAATCTAATGATGTTTTTACTTTCGTTCTTAAATGAATAATTATTTCAGAGATAAGCCCAAATATTATTTCATTGACAATGGTATTGGTACTTAATATTACTTTTGAAGAAGCAGATTCATTCTCTGGTTTAAAAATGATGGGAGAATAGTCTAAAAATGGAGAGTCTGATGATCCAGTAAGTATATTCAGACTAATTAAATCATGGATTTTTTGGTTTAGTAGCACAGAAGAATTTGAAAAACCTTTATCATTACTTATTTCGTTGGAACTTTCCATACTACATTTTTTATTAGCTATTGTCAATTTTTCTATTCCAGTTGATTGTAATCTATTATTCTTTTCTGAATCAATAAGTTGAGTAACTTTACTGATTGAATTTTTGGTAATTTTACTCATGGAAGAATTAAGTTCTGTATTAATAATTTCTTTGTTTGTCGTTTCATTATTAATAATTTTAGATGACACAAATGGTTTATCACAATTATTTTTAGGATACTTTGATGAAGAAAACGTTGAAAAGGTGCCAGAGTTAAACTTAACTAAAGTTTTTGGGGATCTTAAATGAAAATTAGGTGAAGTTTGTATATCAAGATGATGATTAGATTGAATTCCTATATATTCATCAGAAAATAACTTGTAACCTAAAATAGGACAACCACCCGTATATTCATATAACCTTCTTTTGAAGTCATTAAAAGAACCATCAGAAGTAATATTTAATTTTTGGATTTCTTTTTCAGGCAATAACCTTCTAGTCTTAATATAATAAATTAACTGAATTCCTTTGAATGATTGAATTTTTAACTTAACTAAAAAAAAATAACCTACTTTAAATGAATCATATATTGAGTAGAAATCTAAAATCCAAAATAATGTTCCTATTACTAAAAATTTATAGTCCTCAAAATATATTTTTGACAACGTCTCTTCTAGTATATCTAGTAAAGATGTATCAAGACTATACTGTGATACGTCAATCAAATCGAGACCATAAGAACCAATATAATCACAAAAATTTTCAAAAGTAAACTCACTTTGAATATTTAAAAAATTATTAAAAACTAAAACTACCCATCTCATAAATTTAAAAACCTTTCTATTAGCATTTTCAAAAGATTCAATCTTATTAACATAAAATTGCAACTTTTTAGTAGTATGGACGTAAACTTTGCTACCAGAGGACATTTTGAAATATTTTTAAAATCTTATAAATTATCCAGGATACTAGTCAATCATTACACTAGTTTATTACAATAACTTTGCATTATTGAGTGGGTTCAATTGTTTAAAGTATATATATTCATTTAGTGTCATTTAAATTTTCCAAGGGTTCGAAAAATTTAAATGTCACATAATATCCAAATATTGCAGGAATTTCAAACTAAAGAGGAAGAAGATACAGTCTTGTAATTAATTATAATAACCAAACTTGTTTTCAGTATGAATCTAGATCATCGAAAATTTAAAAAGCTGTTGAGAAGTATATATATATACGAACAAATATAGAAATTAGAAGGACATATCATTAGCAGGTAAATATTAAAACAATATGAAAATGGGATAGTTAATTTGAATATCTATGTCATTGAATTGTAAAACTATTAATATATATTTTAAGTTATTTATATATTATTTAGTTATATGCAAAATATATGTAGTCTTCCTTACTGCATCTAAAAGCTATTTTCAGTATTATTTTTCTGGGAGATATGTAATGTGAATGGTGATGGTGATGGTGATAGCTTGTTAATCTTGGAATATAGTAAAATCTAGCTTCCTTATTTCTTTGTCTTTTGGTATATCAATAGTACTACGTGAAAATGAGGTATTATTATTTTTGTTATTATTTAATACTCTAGAATTTGTAAAAAATTCTTTAATTTTATCATCTCTTGGTGGGGTTATGAATGTGGGTAGGACTATTTTTTTATTAATTTGTAAAGTTAATTGATTAGATGCATGTGTATTTGGGTCTTCGATATATCCTTTATAGTCTTCTATGTTTAAATCATTTAAGGGTTTACGATTAATTAACTCTTTTTTTTTCTGTTGTGGTTTTCTCTCTTTTAAATTCTTATTTTGTTCAGTTTGTAATTTTTTTGGAGACATATTCTCTTTTAAATGTTCATAACTATTTTCATCATTAGTTATCGAATTTTGTGAAGTTAAAGTCATATGTTTCAGTAAAATCGTTGCTCTTTGTTCTTGTGTTTCTTCAAACATTGAAAAGGGTAAAGTTGAATCAGAATTTGAAATTGAATTAATAATTGATGATGTTTTTCTAATAGGACTACTTTTTAGTGCATAACTGATATCAACACTACTATTTTTCAAAGGAGAAGAGCTGCTACTTTTGTGCTCGGTTTTATGAATAGTGCTATTTTTTCTTACATTGACATCTTTGTTACCAAGAACGTATCTTCTTTTTACTGGTGAACTTGTAACTGAACTCATAACTGCTGATATACTTTGGATCTATTTGATGAACGATTCTGCTATAATCCTACTTATTAATTCGAAACTTAAAGATATAAATATTGTTAAATAGTGATTTAATAACTATACTTCCTTGATCACACAAGTGCATATATATATATAATTGAAATACTCAGTATACTGAAATTCCAAATTGCTACACGATAAATTTGGTGTGTTTTATCCTCAGAATTAAAGATTATTCTACTATAAAAGTTGTCTTGATGCCAATTTTTCAGTTTCATTCTTATTACGGAGATGTCCCTGTAAGACACGAAGTTTGAATATTTAAAGCTTCTTCAGTGAAAAAACGCGAAAACCAGTATAATACCATACTAAATCATACAATAAACTGTTAGAATATTTCAATATATTATTGGTGTATTTCTTGATTTGGAAGGTAGCACTATGCATACTTTTTTAGGATAGAGTGTTGGAAATGATGAGATAATATGCTTAAATTAGTATTACAATTCTCAACAATTGAATGTATAACTCTGTCTATATATATCAGTAAATACATTTATATAGATAGTATGAGGGAAAGGTAAAGATAATACTGTTACAACCTGAAGTCAGCGTGGCTCTGTTCGAATTAACGACGTTTGTGTCCTAGTGGAGACAGTAAATTAGAGATTGGAGTTGGTGATTTCAATTGTTGTCCTAATTTAGAATATGGAGTCCATGCTTGATGATTTATTGTAGGTGATGTATTTTGAACAATATTTGGAAATGCTTTTTTCGTTTTAAGTGTTGGTATTTTGCTCATTCTTCTAGAAAAATATTGAATCTTTTTTAATTCTAGTTCTTCGATTGTTTTGTCAATAGTTTTCTCTGCTTGAATATTTTTTCTTTCTTCATCAGATTCTTTATTCTTCAAATTATTGTAATTTAGTGGAACGTATGACAAAGATGGAATGCCCCCTTGCAATTTTTTAAGTTCAGCTTGTTCCTTTGTATCTTTCGTTATTTTGTTACTGTTATCAAAAAATGGGTTAACTTTCTCGATAGATGGTGGTGGTGTACCAGTAATAATTATTGGTTTTATATT
Source organism: Vanderwaltozyma verrucispora (assembly GCA_030565105.1). Lineage (NCBI taxonomy): Eukaryota > Fungi > Ascomycota > Saccharomycetes > Saccharomycetales > Saccharomycetaceae > Vanderwaltozyma > Vanderwaltozyma verrucispora. The sequence goes on along the minus strand of JAJMAX010000162.1, from coordinate 10,924 downwards.
CATCTTTTTCAATAATATAGCTCCTATTTTTTTCTTAGGCGTTTTAATTTCATTTATTGGATCTTTCGTAGGTTTATCTTTCATTGTTAATCTTTCGAGATGATCAGTTAAAGTTTCTACGTCATTTTCATTAAATTCAGATATTTTATTTAAAATAGTATCATTTACTGGCTTAATCTCAAGCCATTTTCTTGCTAATTTATTAGTTTTTGTTGCAATATTTGCGTCTAATAATGAAAACTCCAAAGCTTTATATATAACATTGAACGTTCTTGTAACAGTTTTTGATTTAACCTCTAATTGATTATATAACTTCTCTTTTATTTCATCAGAAAATCCGTTTTTAAAAATCTTTTTTTGTAGTGATTCAACTTCTTCCAATAGAAATAATAATTCTTGATTTAAATTAATAAATACTATATTCCATCTTCTATCAATAAGTTCGATTTTAAGAAATCTCATTTCATTTATCATAAATCTATATTTATCCATTATTTCTTTATATTTTTGTAACAGTACAGAATATAAACACTCAATATTTTCAATATTCTTATTCTTGAAATGTTCAATTCTATTTGGTAAGATTTCTGTTAAGCTCATTTCTATTGGATCTAAACTTTTTTTCAATGATAAATATCTTTTGCATAATGCATCTTCAGCTGGTGAAAACGTTGGAACTTTTGGTTCTGATGTTGGATTATCTCCTTCTAATAATTTTATTAAGCCTTTTAATGTAAAAATTGGTGTATGTCGTACTGGTGATGTAAATCTATCATCTTGTATTGAAATGCATTTTTGTATACTCTTTTCTATTATTACACCTAAAGTATCAATATGATCTTTAGAAATTTCATTAAATTCTAATCCTGTATCAAAAATTGGTTTCAATTTTTGAAAAGATTGTTTTAATCGATGTTCCAACTTCGTACAATTTTCAACTAAATCAAATACAGCATTACAATCAGTAAAATCATTATCTCCTGATGCTATCTGTTTTTCTACTACATCTAAAAGATGTGATAATATGCTTTCAATGTCATTCATTTCATTAAACAACAATAAAAAACTATTCTTATCATTTAATAACCATTGTACATAGTTCAACAATGCTGATTGATCATCTTTTAAATTAATTTCAAATAATTTTGGAGCTAAAGTTATCAATTCAATTAAACTTTGATGGAAAGATTCTAATTCATCATATAATCTCTGATCAAATTGTTGTATATTTTTTAAAGCATTTAAAGAATTACTAAACTTTACTGTGTCAAATACAGATGAAAACAATCTTTCATCATCAAAAAGTTTTTCAGTAGTACTTGTCATATTTTACCTTTTAATCAGGCCCAATAGAAGACTCAGCTAATTCAACAACTTGCAATTTTTTTACAAAATAAAAAAATAAAACGTAATTACACAATATACTTCTATAGTATCAACAAAAAGCTATCTATATATTGGTTTAGCCCTCTGTTTTCGATGATTCCCACTTCTTTATAGATCTTAGTTGCATATTTCAACTTTTTTTTTTTCACTTTTTTACCTTTATGAAAAATAAACAAACAAGATCTTAGTTAACAGCCCGTAGGGATACTGTTGATGCATTTCAGATCTGAGCATCAAATAAGCATTTGGTGTTAAATTTAATGCATTGAAAGGCAGAATGATCAATCCCAAGAAGAGCACTTGGTTCGGTTTACTGAAGTCCTGGTGTATATGCAATAACAAGTGTGACCCTGGTCATTTACGTTTACAAAAGGTTAGTTAGAGACCATTCCAATGTATTTGAATGGTATCAAATTGTTCCAACAGAGTTTACCAAAAAAAAAAGTTTTCTTCAATATATGATTGAATAGGCCTAATGACAGAGTCTGTATATGCTATTAGTCGGTAATATATATATGTAAGTAGTTGTATTGAAGTCCTATCTTTAAGAATGAGAAAAAAAGACATGATGCAACTTATTACACGTCAATCACTCTATTGCCTAGTTTCACGTGATTGATTACCATATAAAAGCTCAATTGAATGGAATCAACGACACCAAATTAATAAACTACTTCAATTACTCTAACTTTCTATTTTGAAGCACCAACATTCACAATAGTCAGTTTGAATATCTGTCTCCTGTTCCCTCTCTTTTTCGTGATTGGCTGAAAGTTTACTGTAAATCAATTTCGTTTAGCGTACTGTTTCAGAATCGTTTAAGATCCATTTTCAATACGTCGTAAAAATTCTGCAACTGAATTGCTGGAAGAAGGTTTACTTGTGGAGTTTGCAGTCATATTTGATGGAGTAGATCTCAATTGAGTTGATTAAATTATTGGTTTAGATCAAGGTGTCTTGAGGATCCACCCAATCGTGCGTGAATAGTCTATCTTCTTGGAAAATTGGAGGCTGTGGTTACCTTATTTGAGCTTAATCAGATCATATCTGTAATTATTATTGGACAGAAATTATCTATTTACTACATGAAGTCAAACAGCCGAGAACTTGCAAATAATTAAATATGATTATCAAATAATTAAGTATATATATATATATATATGTATATATCTGTATATTAATAAGAAAATTTACCTAGCTAAAATGGGTTACCGAATAATATTAAAAAAGTCTCAAAACACTTTAAGCTATCAACAAGATTTAACTTAAAGCTGTAGGCACACATTTACAATTATTTTGAACAGTTTTATTAAAGCAATGTTATCATTTAGATCATTAGGTAGTTTTGAAAAAAAACTTCTCTCTCAAACTATTGAAGGTACAAGAAATGGTGTGGTATTTACTGCAAAGTATGTAATCGACACAGACGATCTATCTGATGATGCTACTTTGTTAACAGTAGGTGATTCAAAACTTTTGGAAAATCTAATATTTCATGCATTACAGAAAATGATTTTTGAAAATCCAGAATTATATACAACTATAAATGATAAATTATGTTTTACACCGGTTAAGTCCATCAAATATAATGACGTTGTTAAGACGATAAATTTTGATGATCAAAAAAATGAATTGATGAATTGTCAAGCAGGTATTCCTCCATATTTACTCAATCTCATCTTCAATCAATACAGTTTTAACCCAGGTAGTGGTAAACAATTATGGGAATTATTTATAGTGAATGAATCTTTTATAATCTTTCATGGACATGATGTTTTATTTGATATCTTTTCTGCAGCAAATTTCCACAAATTACTTTCAGAATCTCTTAATCATTTTACCAAAGTAAGCTGTTCCACAGAAAAAATTGAATATCTATTTAAATATGATTCAAATAAACTGAAACCTATTTTCCCAAGATCGATATACGAGAATCCAAAATTACATATACCAGCTAAGACAACAGATTTATTTCATTTACAAACGCAATCATTTTTCAGATCCATTTATCAAAGTACAGTAAAGAAACCAATTGAATACTTAAGTTCAAATCCACAGAATCAATTATCAGAATATAAAAATCGTTATACTGATATTTTAAATTGTGTAAGTCAATTATGTGGCACAACAGTAATAAATACGATTTCTCCTGAAAGATTTAGTCACTTAAATTCATTAGTTCAACAAGAAAATATTTGTCTACGAAGCTTCTTTTGTGGTATAACAATGTTATGTTTAAAACCTATAATAAAAAATTTCAGTGGCAGCATAATATTTTCTGTCCCAGTAAATTTAAGAGCTATGATGGGTGATGCACCAAACTTTGGGTTATTTTATAAAAATATCAGAATTGAATGTCCATTATCATTAGTTGATGACGCAAATTATGAAAGTAGCTCTAAAACAAATTCACATCAAAAATTTAACGAAAATATAATAGAATTACAGTTTAAAAAAACTATTAAGCATGTAAGTAACATCTTAAACCAAAGAATTAAAGCATGGGAAAAATTTGGTTTTAATGATGATGATATTAAAAGAATGAAACTTGAAAAGGAGGAAAGAGTAGTAAATTCTAAAGTTATTCAGATTAATGATGTTTCTGACATCGTTTTCAATTCCAGAATTAAGCAGGAAATGATTCGAGTAAACGATTTAAGTTTTACAAAAAGTCTCTCTTCAAATGAATTCATGTCAGTATCGTACACTAACAGCGTTACAGATGGTTTAAACATATGCATTCATTATCCAGATGGTTATAACATGGAATCATTTGTTGAATGCTTTCAAAGCTTTATTCAGAACTAAATATGGCGAGTTATTTCTTTATATTTCAATTTAATATTATATTCTAAATGTATATATAATCAATTATACAAGTTATAATGATTTTAAATGAAAAAAATTTGTGTTTACTGTTTATTTAAGTAATTTATTCTAAATCTTTTAAGTCAACTTTTGGCAAACCACCAATTCTTGGTAATTTTTTAGAACATTGCCAGATTTGGACTATATTATCCTCCTCTACAGATGCACTTAACCAAGGAATAGAAGGATGCATTGAAAAGTCATTAATACTACTTCTATGACCTGCGTGCATCATCAAAAGTTCAGGAGAACCGTCATCGGCTTCATCAGGTTGTTGTTCAGCCCCAATTTCAGCTAGGTCCCATAATATTACACGTCTATCAGATCCGCTTGACATAAGTATACCATCTTGATCATTTGAAAATTCCAAATTAGTAATACCCTCTTCATGTCCAGCCATTATATGAAGGGTTTTTGAAGTATTTCTTCTATCGTAAAGATATACATTTGAGTCTGTAGATCCTGCTGCAAATATATTTTCCGAGTGTTTACTAAATGCAATAGTATTATATGCTTTTTCGCTTTTGACAGTAATTGTTGAGGATTGATTATTTCTTTTGTCTGATAATTTTAAAGTACAATCTTCTGAAACTGTACCAAATAGATTAGAATCAAAGAAATGCCATTTACAATCATTTACAATATCAAAATGCAAACTTTCCCAAACAGAGATAGGTTCACTTGATTGTCCTATTACATCCCAAAGTGCAACACTGGAGTCGTCAGAACAACTCAATAATTCTCCTTTGACATTTGGATTAAATGATAAACCATAACCATTATCTTTATGGTAGATTAATGTAGAAAGTAATGCCTTATTCTTATCCTTTGAACAGTCATAAATGAAAACTTTACCTTCACCATTAATTGTTGCAACTAGATTAGAATCTTGTGGCATATAGCGAGCTCTATTTACTTCCCCATCATGTTTAAATTTTTTAATAATTTTAATATTAGATCTTGTACGTGATTCAGAGTCTTTTTGATTAGGATTTCTGGAGATAACATCAGCTGGCAATTCAACTTCTGCTATCTTTAAAAAATCATCTTCTTCACCAGATGTATGTGTACCTAATATTAAATGTTGGATATTACTATTTTTGGAACCAGGTAACCATTGCAATGTCAATGATGGCCATGTCAATTTTGTTTCACTAAGGAAATCATACATTAATGGAACATTGGTTCTCCATAGATCATATTCTTGTTCAATTGATAAAGGTTCCTCAGGTTGTTCAGGATTTTCCATTATAAGTAAAGATTGATTGATTTGCTAAGGCTTTCCATACTTTTTCATTTCTTATCTATTCAATATTTAATCCTTTTCTTTTCAATAGTTTTAAAATTATATACTTACATTAAGAATTTTCCAAATAACGCGTTCATTTTCCAATGAAGTTGAAGAAATTTGTATATAAAGAGAGAGAAATAGAGAGTAATAATGATTAGTATTAATTATAAAAGTTTATATTTTGTGTACAAAAGTTGTTATGAAATGAGTTCATATTTGAGAATATAAATAACTAAATAAACTACCAAAGTTTTTTTATGTTTTATGTTAGTATTATTATATGTAAAAGAAAAAAAAAATGCTTATCTTCTTTTAGTAATTTTTGTCATATCTTTTTCGACAACTTCTCCAATACCACCAAGTTCTTCTAATTTATCTTCCTCAATACGTACTTGGTCACGTCTTTCCCACCAACGATCTTCACATAAGTCAAAAGATTTTTTCTTCAAATGTTTTCCTCTGGCATCTCTATTATTAGAAATAGCCCATTCTAAGAAAGTTGCACCAGTACGGACATAGAATGAACGTAATGATTCGAATGCTTTTGGGTGAGGTAACCAAGGACGTGGATCTGGAATTTCCATTTCATCCTCTTCAATCTCTTCCGGTTCTTCTTCCTCTTCTTCTTCTTCTTCTGCAACTAATTTTTGATCAACAGTTTCTTCATCATCCTCATCGTCTTCATCATCCTCATCCTCATCCTCATCATCGTATTCATCATCTGATCCTAAATCACCTAATTCCTTAGCCTTTTCTATATCTGCTAAATTTTCCCATAATAATGTAACACCATCAGCTTTATTTAAGTCAATACTATAAAAGGAATCGATGGAATAATCTTTTTCACCATATTCCCAAACACCACCATAAATAAATAATGTATCATCAACAACAGTCATTGTAGCGTTAAACCTAGGATGAGGTAACTGACTCATAATAGTATATTCTCTTACCTCTTTACCTTCAGAATCAGAATCAGAATCTGCGTTTTCTAATTCACTTTCAATATCTCTATCGTCTTCAGCATCAGCATCAGCATCATTTTCATCTTTGTCATTCAAATTAGCTTTTTCTAAAATTTGATTTAAAAGATCTTGTAATTCTTTTTCTTTATCTTTTGAACTTTTACTATTTAATTTGACAACCTTTTTTCTTTGTGGTCTTAATGCTAATGAATACCATCTATTTGTTTCAATTTGATAAGTAAATAAATCATTGTAAAACATGGAATCCAAACTTTCTTCTGTTTCTTCAAAATCGTAAACACCACCAAATAAAATACCTCTACCTTTATGATGAACCATTGAACAGCCAACTCTTGGAGAAGGTTGAAAACCTTGTTTCTTTCTTCTTTCCCATCTAACTGCAGTAGAGTCTGCTTTCATTTTCAAATACCAACAATCTGATAAAATTTTACCTTTTTGCAACCCTTTTCCAGCTTTTACTTTACAATAACCACCCCACAGAACTGCACCTTCTTGAGTTGGAATCAATGAATGACCAGATCTTGCATCTGGAACAGGGTGGTTTGGTGGGAAAGTAATTTGTTTCCATTTATAATTAGTAATATCAAATAACCAGCAGTCATTTAAGTATGAAGTAGAAGTACCTAAATCTCTGAAACCACCATGTAGAATAAAAAAATTTTTCCAAACAGTAATTCTATGACCAGAACGAGCAGATGGGCCATTTTTTTGTTCTATCTTTGTCCATTCTTTTGAGCTACAATCTAATAACCAAGTATCGGAATAATGATAAAAGGTATTTTGCTTTGGAGATGAAAATTCACCACCATGAATCAATGCAATACCACTTGGATGAGCAGCCATAGCAGCAGATGATCTAGGCATTGGAGAATTTTGTGAGGTTATCTTCTTCCATTGATCATTATCTGGGGAATATGTGAAAAGTTCGTTATAGAAATGAGTAACTGAAGTTTCTGAATTAGTATTTTCACCACCAAACATTATTAATTCTTTTTTACCGTGATTTGGGTTAGAAATCATGCATGAATTAATTCTTCTAGTTGGTTTACTAACAGATTCGGTGTTAACTTGTTCAAATTGTAATTGCTCTTTTTTAAAGTTAGCTAAAACTTCTTCAATATCCATATCGTCATCTTCTTCACCATCTAATGCCTTCTTTGCTCTCTTTTTATCTTTGGATTCAGATTTAGCTTGACTCTTCTTAGATTTTAATTCAGCACGAGCTTTCTTAGCTTCTTTATCTTTCTTATTCTTTTTAGCCATTATTTTATAGCAATTAAAATATCTATACTATTTTGATTTTTATTCAAATGTTATTATCAAATAAACTCCCTACCTTTGTATTACAATAATATTCATTAATCTATATATAAATGTGCATTCTTAATAGTGAAATTTAAAGTTTAACCAACTTCGTCATAGTGGAAAATTTCTGGATCTTGTTAAGGCGACAAAGCTCATCGCGAAGTTTTAGCTCAATTCGATTAATTAAATATTCTAATTACATAATAAAGTATATAATGAAGTAACTAACTATGCATTTTCTTTTACTAAGATGGTAACTTGTTCAGATAATTGCTTAGTTTCTTCTTTTGTTGCAGCTTCTGCATAGATTCTAACAGCATCTTCAGTACCACTAGCTCTAACAAAAGATCTACCTTGTTGAAATTTAGCAACTGTAGCATTGATTTTATCTTGTAAACCAATAGGGGTTAATAACTGACGTTCTTTATCAGTTGTTGTGAAAGCAGCTCTATCAGGAACAACAGCTTTAGTTAATAAATTTGGCAAATCTGTATATTCTTGATCCCACTGTTCCGGAGATAATTCCATAATACTTAAAATAGAAAGCACACCTAACATATCAGAAATAGCATCACCAACAGTTTGATTGATAAGACGAGCTAATGATAGTAATGTTTTAATTACCTTGGATTCTTGATTTTTCTTTAATTCTCTTTCACAAACTTGGTTAAAATTTTTAGAAAAGATTATTGTGCCATGACCATTAGCTTCAAAATAAACACCAATATCATAATTAGTGATAGCTTCATGGTGTAAATGCTTAACACCGGTTTTAGCACAAGAAACAGGAACTTGTAGGTTTTCATTGAGGTATTTAGTAGAACTACCATTAGCATATGCAGTTTGTACTACACCTAATGAAATCTCAGATTCTAACTTTGATTCTTTTAATAATTTTGAAATAAATAAAGCAAATAGAGTAGAAATTTTATCACCATCTAATAGATGGAATTGTTTATTACTATCTTGGTAATAGAAAACAATTCTATCAGCATCACCATCATATGAACAGAATAAGTCTTTATCATTAAAAGTTTTATCATCTAATTGAATATTTTTTGGTAATCTTTGATTAGTTTTAACATAATCAGCACCACAATCATTGTTTAATAATTCTGGTTTTTTCCAATTATTATTAATCAAAATTGCTTGATCTCTTTGTGGCCATAATTTAAATAATTCATTAACTTTTGGACCACCAATACCATTAGCTGCATCAATTGTTAATTTTGGTGAAAATAATTTTTTAACATTTTGTAATTCTGTTATATTTGACCAAGCATTAACAAAAAATTTATAATATTCACTTTCTTGAACATCATAAGAACCTTTTTCGTTAATTTCATTTGTTAAGAAATGTAGTTGTGGTGTAGTTAATAAATTATAGTTAATAACTTTAGCATTCATTAATTTTTCAGCGCTAGCTAATAAACATTCTAATAAATATGGACCTGAATCTCTTGAATCACGACCAACAACCAAAACTGGCTTTACTGAATTTTCATTAGTAAATTTAGCAATTTCTTCTAATAAATATTCTTCAAATTCCTTTGGAGATTTAGATGAAGAAGCTTTATTAGCAATCTTTGTAGCTAATGGCTCCCATGTTTGATCTAACATTGCACCATTTGGCTCAACAATTTTTACACCATTATCTTCTGGTGGATTATGAGAAGCAGTAATCATAACACCAACAGCTTTACCTCCTAAAGAAATTGATCTCAGACATGCAACTATACCAGTAGTAAACATAACAGTATCTAACACTTTTGCTTTATCACGGAACCCCGCAGTTCCGTAGGTATAGTTATAATCTCTAGTAATACAATATTTTTCATATAATTCAGCTAGCAATTGCGTATTCATTTTAATAATCTGTATATAGTGATGCTAAATCCTCGTAATTGAGTTTATTTGAGCAGCTCCAATAACTTTAAAATGCAATCAGATCACAAACTAATAACTCTTTTTAAACTGATTTCGAGAACTTTTGATATTAAAATTTCGGATACCAACCGTAATATTATATATTGTAATTTCATACTGAAAAAAAAAAAGAGATATTTAAGTGCACAATAGCAAAAATACAATAGCTGGTAATATATTGGATGTATGTGGTAAGTGCTGCTCTATGATAATATATTCACAAGTAATAATCATATTAATATAGTTAATATTATTTTTTAGTTTGTTTTGAAGATTTTTTCAATGCTTAATAATGGCACCACCGACACCTGTATTATCTTCTATAGAGTTTCTAAATTTAAAGCGTGAGTTACAAAAGAAGACTAAAGATGACTGTGAATTGAAATCTATTACACAATTTGAATGTAAACTAATAGGTTCAGAAGGTACGGGTTACATATGTACTCCATTCAAGAGAATTTTTGAAGAGTGTGGTAAAACAAGAGCTGAAATAACAGATAGATATACAAATGAAAGATCGTAAATATATATAATATTCAATATTATGAGTATCAAGGTTTTATTGTTTAAATACGATTGCTGATCTGTTTGGTGTAAATTTATTTTCTTGTAGAGTATTTGGTTACGGTATTTAGTATATATTATTCTTGTGTAATACTTATGCATATTTGTAAGTTTTAATTAACACATATTACAATAATCAGAATTTTGAATAGTGCTAATACACACATATATATATATATGTATGTATGAAAAGGAACAAATATTTAGTCATTGTGAATTGATTATGACTACTTGTAAGGTTAGTATCATAGAAGACTCGTTAAATTTCATTATCATTTGGTTGAACTTCGGTAACCAGATTAAACGAAAAATTTTCAGTAATATATAAGGAGAATGAATATTATTATGAATATTAATATTATTAAAAGGCTCTTCTTTTGATCAATTGAAGAGAAAAAAAGGGAAATTTTCAAATTGTAAATAAAGATGGTTGGAATTGAAGATAAAGTTGGTTTTAGAGTTGAAACAGATGGTTTTGGTGAAATTAACGTACCAGCAAATAAATATTGGGGTGCTCAAACTCAAAGATCTTTTGAAAATTTCAAGATTGGTGGTGAACGTGAACGTATGCCAATTCCAATTGTCAGAGCATTTGGTG
>JAJMAX010000161.1:0-16499 GCA_030565105.1 Vanderwaltozyma verrucispora | reverse complement strand
TTTCAAAAAGGGTTTTTATAGTGGGGACTTTTTTTTCATTTCAAAGTCCAACCAGCCCTAATGTACACATAAAGGAAATATAACGAAAAAAAATCAATTATTCCGTTGTCGCAGCAATTATTAGTCAATCAAAGAGGGGGGGGGGGGGGAACACACGCATAAAATAAATAGATAAATAAATAAATAAATTTGGCAATGAAATATAGATTGATTAAATTGAGAATCTTTTTTTCTCCACATAAGGATATTTGCTAGTACAAATATAAGTGTGGACGCAACGGAATATCTTTAACTATACGTTTGTTTGGATATACGCAAACAATGCGTGCACGAGCAGATGTTTTTCCGAGATCTCATTCTCGTCAGCTAGATCAGAAACGATACAAGAAACATGAAATATTTATCAGATAAATTAATGGAGGAAGGGAAATTTTCAGGAAAAAAAACCAAAATTAAAATCTAAAAATACATAATTTCACGGTGTTTAATTTAATTAGTTAGTGAGAATTATATGGAGAAACAATAAAAGTGGGTTAAAAATTTCCTTTCAGATTGACCGGAAAAATTATTATTCTAGTACAAGTAAAATAGAGTGAAATCCAAGGAGGAATGGAAAAATTGTTACAAATGTATATAACTTATTCTTAGATTCATAATGTGGTTTAAGCATGGAATAATAAGTAATCATGGTGGGATGTGTAGTCTTGAGGAAAAAAAACTATATATATATATAAATGATAGGTTGTGTTTTTTTTTAATCATTCGTTTTATCTCATGATGATTCAAATATATAGTTACACATTTGCTTGAACCCAACACAAAAAAAACATAACAAAATAATAACACATACATTATAAAGTAATATTGAATATGTCAGTAGTAAAAGTGGATATTAACAAAACTAAAAGTATTAGAAAAAAAAGTTTGGAAAAATTTCCAATAGATAATAATGAGAGACCTTTTTTATGTGATACATGCGGTAGAGGTTTCTATAGATTAGAACATAAAAAAAGACATATAAAAATACATACTGGTGAAAAACCATATAAATGTATTCATGAACATTGCATTAAAAGTTTTAGTAGAAGTGATGAATTGCGTAGACATGCAAAAATACACAAAACATCAAATTCAAATTCAAATGTAAATGTAAATGTAAATTTAAATGATAATTCAAAAACTTCAATAGTGCTAACGAAAAAAAAAATTATTAAAAATAAGAAAAAAACTTCAATACCATTGACACCTGCATCATCATTTACAAATATTAAAAATGATTTGAATAATGAAAATTTAACTGAAAATACCAGCAATAATAAAATAATAAATAGTTCAACAATTTCTGTTGTAAATGCATTAACTTCAATGAAAAACAAGAAAGAGAAGCCATTTTTTAAAATGTCTTCATCTTCTTCAGATGAAGATGATGATAGTGACATTGACATTGATAATAATTTATCAGATAATTTGAATAATAAAATTGTACTACCATCATTTAATAACATTTTAAAACAAATTGAAGTATATAACGGTGTATATTAAATACAATTAGCATATTTTTAATGTATAAAAATAAAAATTTTATAAGAAGTTGTATTAATGAGATATTAACTGATTGAAAACTACAGATTAAATATATACTTATATTATTACAAGTCTTTTCTTTACTGGCAATACATGCATACAATCACATTTCATTCATCTACTAAAAAAGTTCATTAGAAGTATCAATTATAACAATTACAGTTTCAATTGTAACTATTCCAAGTGTATTTTGCCATATCCACATATAAATACTGAACAATTAATTGTTTAACGAAGCCAATTATAATGATATTCTTTTTAAACGGGGAATTTAAACTTGTAAGAATTTTTTTGAAAAGTGGAAAAAATGAAAATTGAAAAAAACGTGAAAATAAGAAGAATATTAGAAATAAATTTAAATAACTTCAGATAAATATTGTAAATATAATAGATTATAAAGGTATCTTTGTTGGGACATAATTATCTTGTTTGATACATTCAAAAGGTAAATAAAAAAACAAAGGCTTTATTATTCTATTTACATCTTTGTCGAAACAAGAGGGAAATTAAATTTCGTATCCGAATTAAATGACAATGCCTAATACAAATAAGGATGTATCGATGGTTGACTTCCAAGATGCATTAGATAATAATTTAAATACAAACAACAACACTAATACCAAATCTATTACACAAAGTCTATCACAAATGAATATCGATGGTTCTAATGAATTAGAGCCACAACCTTTCCCAAGAAATAAATCTACTTTAATTTTTGATGATGACGATGAGATTCCACCATATTCAAATCATGAAGAACATGTTTCTGATCATATTTCTGATTCAGGTGATGAAACTGATCGTATGAATAACAATCAAACTGTTAATAGCAACGGTAACAACAATAATAATGACGTTCAGCAGCAACAGCAGGAACAGCAACAGCAACAGCAAATGGTTCAAGAAAACCAAGAACAAGAACAGAAGAGTAATGTGATGGTTCCTGTTGATATTACTTGGCAACAAGGTGGTGAAAAAGTTTACGTTACTGGTTCTTTTACTGGATGGAGAAAGATGATTGGTTTGGTTCCTGTTGCTGGTCAACCTGGCGTTTTACATGTTAAATTACAATTACCACCAGGAACTCATAAATTTAGATTTATTGTTGATAATGAACTAAGGTTCAGTGATTTCTTGCCTACTGCTACTGATCAAATGGGTAATTTTGTTAATTACTTAGAAGCTGTTGCACCTCAACAAACTTGGGGTACTCTACAACAAGAGCAACAAGTACCTCCTGATTTATCTTCTGTTAATGAGAACCAAAATCAATTGCAACAACAGCAGCAACAGCAACAGCAGCAACAGCAACAGCAACAGCAACAGCAATTACAACAGCGATTACAACAGCAATTGCAACAGGTACAACAGCAACAAGCTATAAGTAACGCTGATGATTTCACTAAAAAAGTATCCAAAAAACCAATGAGTGCACGCTCTCAAATTGCCTTCAAGATTGAACAAGAGCCTGATGATATTGGTGATGGATTTACTCGTTTTCGTGAAGAAAAACCATTGAAGACAAAATTAGAATACACTCAAGATATTCCTGCAGTATTTACTGATCCAACAGTTATGGAACAATACTATTTAACATTAGATCAACAACAAAATAATCACCAAAATTTAGCTTGGCTGACACCACCACAATTGCCTCCACATTTAGAAAATGTTATTTTAAATAGCTATTCAAATTCTTCAGGTGAAAATAATCAAAATAATTCAGGGTCTTTACCAATTCCAACTCATGTTGTTTTAAACCATTTAGCTACAAGTAGTATTAAACACAATACTTTATGTGTTGCTTCTATTGTTAGATATAAGAAAAAATATGTCACTCAAATTTTATATGCTCCACTACAGTAAAAAAATTTATGAAATTAAGAATAGGAAATGGAATGGACCTTTTTTCTAATAAACCTTTTGTGAATAATAAATTGATTATAGATGAAATTAACTACTTTATAATATGAATATTTTAGTTGTATTATTCTATAACAAAACTTCAAAGATAAATATGCTTATTAATTTTGTTGATCTTGCTATTCCATTAATTGATATGAAACTGCTTCCTCAAACATCTAAAAAATGGATATCAACAAAAAGATAAATGACATGGTTAAACAGTATGGACCATCGATTTAATAGCTAATTTAGATTATATAAATGTACTGAAACTGTTATAAAATTATATACTTCTCGCAATTATAATCATCCATTAATGACTTTACCCTTCTTCAATATCGTTTAATCGGTATCACTATCACATACTACGAGACCTGATCTGTCTCGAGATTCTGGGCAAGCGAGTTTACCCGCATTTTGGAGAAAGGTATCGCGTAAACTCAAATTTCAGCAATACACGAACGACATCCTAATTATTAAAAAATTATTTCAGAAAATATTTGAATAGTTAATATTTTAATATCATAGAATACTATTTAATTTGTGATTGAAATTACTATTAATTTTTACTTCAACGAACTCGAATAGCAGTACCACTAATATATTGAAATTTTTTATTGTTTTCATCTTCAGATTACTATTAATAAATCAATTTATTTTCAATTAAAATGGAAGAATTAAATATTGATTTCGATATTTTCAAGAGAAGAGTTTTAACCCTTCATTCTCAATACAAAAATTTTGAAAATGCCCCAAATTCATTATTATTCGTTTTAGGTTCTTCATCTGCTGAAAATCCCTATCAAAAGACAACTATTTTACACAATTGGCTTTTAAGTTACGAATTTCCTGCTACTTTAATCACATTTTTACCAGAAAAAATTATTATTATTACAAGTTCAGCAAAAGCTAAATATTTACAAAAGGCTAAATCTATTTTTGAAACTGAAAATGTCAAAATTGAAGTATGGGAAAGAAATAGCAAGCTTCCTGAACAGAATAAAAAATTATTCGATGATGTAATTGAATTACTTATATCTGCAGGTAATACTGTTGGTTTACCAGAAAAAGATGTTTATCAAGGTAAATTTATGGCAGAATGGAATCCATTATGGGATGAAGCTGTTAAAACTCATAACTTTAACGTAGTTGATATCTCTCTTGGTTTATCAAATGTTTGGGAAGTAAAAGATGAAACCGAAGTTTCATTATTGTCTGTTGCTTCTAAAGGTTCTGATAAGTTTATGGATTTATTATCTGATGAAATGGTTCGTGCTGTTGATGAAGAATTAAAAATTACAAATGCTAAATTATCTGATAAGATTGAGAATAAAATTGACGATACTAAATTTTTAAAGAAAATATCAAGTGATTTGTCTTCATTATGTCCTTCAACTCATCCATTCAACATGGATTTGTTAGATTGGACATATTCTCCAATCATCCAATCAGGCAACCAATTCGATTTAAGAGTATCAGCACGTTCAAATAGTAACCAATTGCATGGTAGTGGTTGTATTTTAGCCTCTGCTGGTATTCGTTATAACAATTACTGTTCTAATGTGACAAGAACTTTTTTGATTGATCCATCTGAAGAAATGGTCAGTAATTATGATTTTATGGTTGATTTACAAAACGAAATTGTTTCAAATAAGTTAAAGGTTGGTTTAACTGCAAAAGAGGTATATGAATCAGTAGTTGAATTTGTTCAAAAGGTAAAACCTGAACTTGTTGGTAACTTAACCAAAAATATTGGTTTCTTAATCGGTTTAGAATTCAGAGATTCTACTTTTGTTTTAAATGCAAAGAATGATACTCGTAAGATTCAAGCAGGTGATAGTTTCAATATTTCTTTTGGTTTCAATAACTTAAAAGATACCAAATCTGGCGAATCATATGCTTTGCAATTAGCTGATACTGTTTTTTTGCCATTAGATTCCACTAAGGAACCTCAATATTTAACAAGTTGTACAAAATCAAGATCCCAAGTTTCTTTCTACTTTAACAATGAAGAAGATGAAAAACCAAAGGCTAAACAAAATAAACAAATTTCTATAAAGCCAGATACAAACTCAAAAATTTTAAGAACTAAATTACGTGGTGAAGCTCGCGGTGATTCTGAAGAAAATCAAAAGGAACAAATCCGTAAAGATAATCAAAAGAAGTTGCATGAAAAATTACAAAAAGAAGGTTTATTAAGATTTAGTGAAGCTGATGCACATGGTACAGGTAATGAACCACGTCAATATTTCAAAAAATATGAATCTTATGTTCGTGAATCCCAACTACCCAGCAATGTTCGTGATTTAAGGATTCATATTGATTGGAAAGGGCAAACTGTTATCATTCCAATTTATGGTAGACCAGTGCCATTCCATATTAATTCTTATAAAAATGGTTCTAAAAATGAAGAAGGTGAATATACATATTTACGTTTGAATTTCCATTCTCCAGGTACAGCTGGTATTTCTAAGAAGATTGAAGAATTGCCATATGAAGAATCAAATGATAACCAATTTGTTCGCTCAATTACATTGAGATCAAAAGATGGTGATCGTTTCGGCGACATTTTTAAGCAGATTCAAGATTTAAAGAAAGAATCGACTAAAAGAGATCAAGAACGTAAAGTTTTAGCAGATGTTGTTCATCAAGATAAATTAATTGAAAACAAAACTGGTAGAACTAAGAGACTGGATCAAATTTTTGTTAGACCAAGTCCTGATACCAAGCGTGTTCCAAGTACTGTATTCATTCATGAAAATGGTATTAGATACCAATCGCCATTGAGAACCGATAGCAGAATTGATATTTTATTTTCTAATATTAAAAATATATTTTTCCAATCTTGTAAAGGTGAATTGATTGTCATTATTCATATTCATTTAAAGAACCCAATTTTAATGGGCAAGAAAAAAATTCAGGATATTCAATTCTATCGTGAAGCTTCTGATATGTCAGTTGATGAAACTGGTACTGGCAGACGTAACCAAATGAAGTTCAGAAGATATGGTGATGAAGATGAACTTGAACAAGAACAGGAAGAAAGAAGAAAGCGTGCTGCTTTAGATAAAGAATTTAAATATTTTGCAGACGCAATTGCTGAAGCTTCCAATGGTCTATTAACTGTTGAAAACACCTTCAGAGATTTAGGTTTCCAAGGTGTACCAAATAGATCAGCTGTGTTCTGTATGCCAACGACAGACTGTTTAGTTCAATTAATTGAACCACCATTTTTGGTGGTTAATTTAGAAGAAATTGAAATGTGTATTTTAGAAAGAGTTCAGTTTGGTTTGAAAAATTTTGATATGGTATTTGTATTTAAAGATTTTAAGAAACCAGTAACACATATTAATACAGTTCCGATTGAATCATTAGATTTCTTAAAACAATGGTTAACTGATATGGATATTCCATATACTGTCTCTACAATTAATTTGAATTGGGGTACGATTATGAAATCATTACAAGAAGACCCACATCAATTTTTCTTAGACGGTGGTTGGAGTTTCTTAGCAACAGGTTCTGATGACGAAGGATCTGATGAAAGTGAAGAAGAAATTAGTGAATATGAAGCATCTGATGATGATCCTTCTGATGAGAGTGCATTTTCGGAAGAAGATGAAGAATCGGATAATGGCAATTTCAGTGATGACGGTAGTGATGATTTTGATGCGGAAGGCAGTGAAGATGAAGAGGGTGATGATTGGGATGAATTAGAAAAGAAAGCAGCCAAAGCTGATCGTGTAAGTACTTTTAAAGAGTAATCTAGAAGAATATTATGATTTAATATTAAGAGCTTTATTTAGTTTTTTAACAAATGTTTATTTCCAATAATTAGTTTATAACTTTGAGAGGTCATTAATAAATGGCTCCTATAATCAACATATATTTATATATCCATCCATACATTATAAACTAACCGGTAGCCGGTAGTGTTTGTTTAAATCCGTTTAAAAGGATCGCCTTCTTTCCGTTCGGTTTAGGGATATTAAAACCGAATATGAATGACACAAAAATGATAAAATTGGAGATGGGCGGCTAATTGGTTCATTTGGAGTAATAGGGATAAACCCGGTCATAACCGATATTTGGGGTATAACAATTTAAAATACATTTATATAAATATAAATACAATCAATGAGAAAGATATTTTAATTCTGAGTTTCGGGTACTTCTTTATTTATTTTGATAATCATTGTTATTTGTTATTTTTGTAGTTGTTTAAATATATATATATATATATAATCATACAGAATATTAAACAAAACATACTATTGTAAGAGGAATCAGCTATAAAATAATATGACGAGAAGTGCAACTATAGATCAGAATTCTCCTGTGTTTAATCCAAAAAAAATTATCAATAAAGAGAGAAATAATTCATCTTTAAAAAATAACGAAATTAATACATTTCTTGAATCAAATGAAGAGAGAGGTGCATTAACACATTCTTTACTTGATCAGTTAGTTAATGATCCTGTATTAAAAACAGAAACCGACTATTATGATCGTACTAGAGAAGAAGAAAGGGAAATTACAGCTAAAAAAATTTCAAGAATGTCTTTATATTTAGAACATGACGTTAAGACAGTACGTAATAGGTTTAGAGATAAAGATTTAATAAAACAATTTCAACAAGATTCAGGTTCTTTACCAACTTTGAATAACAAAGATTTATTTATTTTTGATAAAAGATTATCTTTGGCTCATAGTATTGATCCACAATTAGGTACTCGTCTTGGGGTTCATTTAGGTTTATTTGGTAATTGTATTAAAGGCAACGGTACTAATGAACAAGTTAAATATTGGTTACAAGAACGTGGAACATTATTTGTTAAAGGTATTTATGGTTGTTTTGCAATGACTGAATTGGGTCACGGTTCTAATGTAGCTGGTTTACAAACAAGAGCCACATATGATCCAAAAAATGATACTTTTGTTATTCAAACACCAGATCTAACTGCAACAAAATGGTGGATTGGTGGTGCTGCACATTCTGCAACTCATAGTACAGTATATGCAAGATTAATCGTTAAAGGCAAAGATTATGGAGTTAAAACATTTGTTGTTCCTTTAAGAGATCCATCAACTTTTCAGTTATTACCAGGTATTGCAATAGGTGATATTGGTGCAAAAATGGGAAGAGAAGGTATTGATAATGGATGGATACAATTCAGGGATGTAGTTATTCCTCGTGAATTTATGTTAAGTAGATTTACTAAAATAGTTGGTGAGGGTGATAATGTCACTGTAAAAACGGAACCTCAATTAGATCAAATTTCAGGTTATAGTGCTCTTTTGAGTGGTAGAGTTAATATGGTAATGGATTCATTCAGAATTGGGTCAAAATTTGCAACTATTGCTACTCGTTATGCAGCTTGCAGACAACAATTTGCTACTACTCCAAATTCTCCTGAAAACCAATTAATAGATTATCCTTTACACCAATTCCGTATTTTGCCACATTTAGCAACAACTTATGTGATTTCCCCAGCAGCATTTAAATTGATGGATAATTATTATTCCACTTTAGATGAATTGTATAAGACATCTGCTTCTTCAAAAGTTGACAAGAAAGCTCTAATTGATGTTAGTAAAAAATTAAAAAATTTATTTATTGATAGTGCCGCATTGAAAGCTACAAACACTTGGTTAATTGCTCAATTAATTGATGAATTAAGACAGACTTGTGGTGGCCACGGGTATTCAAATTATAATGCGTTTGGTAAGGGTTATGATGATTGGGTTGTACAATGCACATGGGAAGGTGATAACAACATTTTGAGCTTAACCTCTGCCAAATCAATTTTGAAGAAATTTAACGATGCTGTCACAAAGGGAAAATTTGATGAGAAATTTGACGCCGAGTCATTTGGCTACTTAAATCCAAGTTTTATAACTTCTGTTATGATGGGTCAAATCAAGGCTACTTTAACTGATGAACCAGATAAACTATATGATTATAGCGAGATATGGGGTATTACGTTAGTTAAATTATTAGCCCACATTGGTAAAACAATCCAAAAGACCAAAAAAGTTGATGAAGTTTCAAAATTATTAGTCTTAGTTTCAAAATTCCACGCAATTCATTACATGCTAAAAACTTATTATGAAAAATTATCTTCTCCAACTGAATCTCATGTTACTGATGTAAAAACAAAAGAAGTATTATGGAAAATATACAAACTATTTTCGCTATATTTTATTGACAAACATTCAGGTGAATTCCAACAATTCAAGATATTGACGCCAGATCAAATTTCACAAGTTGTTCAACCTAAATTATTATCCATTTTACCAGATGTCAGAAAAGATTGCATTGCATTGACAGATAGTTTTGAATTACCAGATGCAATGCTTAATGCCCCAATTGGTTATTATGACGGTGATATTTACAATAATTACTTCAATGAAGTTGTCAAAAATAATCCACCAGAAGTAGATGGTGCTGGTAAACCACCTTACCATAAATTACTAACAACCATGTTGGAAAGAGGGTTCGAATTTGAAGAACGCCTAGGAGGTGCCGCTAAATCAGAAATTTTATCAAGGTTATCTTCTTGAGGTCGTTTGCAAATCTTCTTCTAATCTCACTTTACACTAATTAATTTTTTATGAACATATTCAAATCTTGAAAGTTCTAATGATTAGTGTAAAACCAAAAAAAGAGTTTATATTATGTACATTATGCTCTTCTTATTTTCTATATCTTTTATGAATCATGTTTATAACTAAATAGTAAACAATTACAATAAATGACCTCCAAATATGTAATAAACAATGTTACGTTAAAGCAGATGTGTATATATATTTATATTTGTAGACTTCTCTATTGTTAATGCTCTTTTCATATTGAAAATTTTTTTCACGTGCAGACTTTTTTTCATTAAGTGGAAAAATTCAATTGGGACAATTAGAATGATCGTGAATATAAAAGAATTGGAGTGGAGGTGTACTTGATAATCAATTGAATGTTATTTTAAAGAGATGCAATTGAAACTATCTATTTCTAGGAAGAATATATATTACAACTCGAAAAGTGCAATAGTATTCTTGTTTTATTTTCAATACGTGTTTTTTTTTGGTTTACAATTCATTATTTAATAAGAAGGATAATCCATTTTTGAAAAATGAGTAGAAGACATCAAAGAGAATCGTTCACTGATGAACAAGAAAATGACAACAGAGTTTTCACTGACAGTGAAAATGAAGATGAAGAATCACCAGAACTTGAAAAAAGTCTAAGTAGAAAAGCTTCGAGTATTTTCACATTAGATACCAGCCCATTAGATCCACCAAATAAAAATGATATTGAAAAATTTACTAGTGATAAATATCATTTTAGTATGATTAGAAATTTACATTTAGCTGATTATATTACGATGTTAAATGGTTTTTCTGGCTTTTATTCTATTGTTAGTTGTTTAAGATTTACTTTAACAGGTAAACCACATTATGTTCAACGTGCTCATTTTTTCATCTTTTTGGGTATGTGTTTTGACTTTTTTGATGGTAGGGTTGCTAGATTAAGAAATAGATCATCTTTAATGGGCCAAGAATTAGATTCTTTGGCTGATTTAGTATCATTTGGTGTTGCTCCAGCATCCATTGCTTTTGCTATCGGTTTCCAAACTACATTAGATGTTTTAGTATTATCTTTTTTCGTTTTATGTGGTTTAACAAGATTAGCTAGATTTAACGTTACAGTTGCACAATTACCAAAAGATAAGGCTGGTAAATCTAAGTTTTTTGAAGGTTTACCAATGCCAACTACTTTAGTGCTTGTCCTTGGAATGGCTTATTTAGTAAGAGAGGGTTTAATCTTAGATAACATTCCATTTGGTATTTATAGAAAAGGATTGGTTTTTGAAATTCACCCAATCGTATTTGTATTCTTCATTCAAGGCTGTGGTATGATTTCAAAGAGTTTAAAGATTCCAAAACCTTAGGAACTTATTGAAAGAGTTCATCTACAAGCAAGGATTTGGCTTGTAAATATAATTTCACTGGCGCTTAGATTGAAAACCCAATAAAATTAAAAAAAATTGCCCTAATTTTTTAAGCATGCATCTTTTAATAGTTATTTTGTATATCTAACATTTAATTAATCACCTTTGTCTATATATTTATATCTGTGTGTATATGTATTCAAGCTACTTTACAATATCGTTGATCAATATTTCTTTAAATTTTTAAAAAAAACACAACATAGATAGAAATTCTTTCTTTTCTTTTATTATCACAACAACTAAATTAACCAACTACATTAAATAAATTAATGATTTTATACTTATAACGTTACATTTTAAGCTACATATCTTATGAGCTGAGATAAAAAAAAAAAATAAAAAAAAATAAGTGCCATCTCCTAGAATCGAACGAGGGTTTCATCGGCCACAACGATGTGTACTAACCACTATACTAAGATGGCTCTTAATTATTGAAATGTGTTCTGATATAAAGTGATTCCTAAGATAGGCTGGAAGACTCACTACTAATTAATTCAACACGAAACATCTTTGTTTCGTGTTGAATTATTTCCTAAAACAAATAACTTTCGAAAACCTGTTATACGAATAATATTGTAGTATGACTGCTTAATAAAAGGTATAAAAGCCAGTCAAATATATCAACGAAAGAAGTTAATTTGGTGATTATTTAGTTATATATATTATATATTATATACAAGAACAATAACAATAATATTAGATTCGAGCCGCGCTTCCCATCTGTTAAAGTATAATACTCTGTCTTAATTCTGTATCTCTATTATACTTCGTCCGTCAGTTGTACAATCCATACCACAACTTCTGGTAGGGCAGCATCTGCTTTGAGCAGGAGATCGTGAGTGATTGTAGTTTCGAATGTAAGCAGTTTCGGAGGTAAATCGTTACGTATGATTTCAGAATATTTTCGGATTAATATGTTAGGTAGTTTCATGAAAGAGTCTTTCTCTGCAGAGTTCGATATTTCGTTGATACAAGATAGTAATGCAACGGTATCGATATCGCTGACCAGGCCAGGATTAGATAAAGTACTAGGATTATGACAGATTTTAGCGAACGGATTTAACAAATGTTCAGGAGTTTCTTCTGGAATTTCAGGTTGACAGAGTATATTTAGCTTAACGGTTTGGGATGCGACGGACTTCGCTAGTGTAGCGGCTTTCATAGATGTAACAACTTCTTTTATTGAGTGTGTTGTAGGGATATTCTTCAAAACTGGATATTTTTCCAGGATTGGGTTTCCAATCAATAGATCATGTTCCATTTGGTCTATGATGTACGCAGAAAAAGTGATAGCTTACACTTGGTAGCCAAAGAGTTCGATCCGAATCACCCAGTACCTCAGTACCCCAGTACCCTAGTATCACTATGTTAAATTCAGTACACACTGGTTTGCAATTACCAACCTTTGCCGGTAGCCAGGATATCTTTCAACTAAGATCCTTCCTACATCAGATTACCATTCATGCTGAGGCAAAAGGTAAAATAACAGATACACAGCGTATCGCTATCATCGCTCAATGTTTAAAGGAGAAGGCGTTAGATTGGGACATGACCTTCAGAGATGCTGCTGAATTTGAAACCATCACATATAAGCAATTCCTCGACCAGTTCCAGAACCGTTTCAACAGCTATGCAGCTAGAAACGCGTTATACCACGAGTCTTTCAGCTTAACCCAAACTTCATCGGTGGCTGAATACAACACCAAGTTCGGTAAGATCGCTTACCTGTTACCGAAAGAGAGTTTCACCCCAGAGGTAATCTTACAACGTTACCAGTATGGATTACAACCAGCAGTCACGTTCTCATTTGCAGCATCCCCACCAACGACGCTACAACACGCTATGGACATGGCTATTGCAAATGATTTAGCCAGAGTGCCATACAAGTCAACCCCAACACACAAAGACCCAGATGAAATGGACATCGATGCAGTGTATACACCAAAGTATACACTACCCAAGTTAACGTCTCAAGAAAAAGAGAAGTTAAGAAAAAACGGCATTTGCTTTAGATGTCGTAAAGGCAAGCATTATGCTCCCCGTTGCCCATTGAATGCGAGTAATCGCTCAACCCGCCACTGATTACTTTGGTGTATACACTGCATCGATGTCCATTTCATCTGGGTCTTTGTGTGTTGGGGTTGACTTGTATGGCACTCTGGCTAAATCGTTTGCGATAGCCATGTACTATTAGATGAAATATATTCAGAGAGTTATGAAACTTCCTGCTGAGACGCATAATAGAATTCTTCTTTGTAATGATGCCTGGTGTAAATTTTGATACCGATTTTAATTAATATAAATAGTATACAATTACCAAACATACAAGACGTAGAGGTAGAATGTATGAGATATGTTAGAGATCAAACTGGGCTTGATGGGATAGCTTGCGAAATATGAAACCGTAAATTGATAGGGACCTTCTAAGTATTAAATAAAGTTTTAATTATTTAGTGAACAGAATTGATCAAACAGTAGATTAATTTTGTGCTGCATTTCTATCTAACCATCGTCTAATTTAGATAAGGTTATTTTGTAAGATTAAAAGGCCCTTTCAAAATATTTCTTTGATAAATATTGACATCTGTTACTATTATTAATTATTTAAATAAATAAAAACTATATCTCATCTAATTCAAAAGATTCATCTAAATCTTCTGTTGCTATACCGATATAATCTTTCTTCTTTCTTGAATTTTTCTTTAAAGTTTGTGAATTATTTTCAAGATCAAACTCGAATTCATCATTATCATCAGCCCAAGAAACTGTTTTGTTTTGTGAAGATCCTCTACTAACTGGGTTCATTAAAATTGTGCGTCTAACAGATTCATTACTGCGAAACAGATAAGATGCAAGGCCACCAAATACAGCAACAGTAAAAACACCTAGTAAAGCAATTGTAGCCTTAGGATGGGTATTGTATTCATCCTCATCGTCAACTTCAACAGTTTCAGAATCTATCCCTTCATCAGCCGGTGTTTCATTGTCTACATTAACATCATAACCTTCATCAGATTCTGGCATTTCTCCTATTTCTTCATCCTCAACATCATAGAATGTAGGTTCAGAAGTACTAACAAGAACACTTTCCTGACCTTCTTCTTCGACTAACAAAACGTTATCTAAGTACATATCTATAATGCCTCTAGCTATTAAGCTTTTATCATAAGGGATCATATGTGATGCATTATAAACATTAATAAATGTTAAATTTCTATCAAAATGGACGTAACCTGCTGGTACATCATTATTCGTTTCCAAATCTCTAAATACCCAATCGTAATATTCTGAATTTTTAGTGAACCCCTTGGCACCATTCCATTCCAAGTTTTCAATAGTATCCAATACACCTTTATTATTACATACAATATCATTTTCACCATTAAATAAAATTATCTCAATACCCGATGCTAATAATCCAGGTAATAAATTGATTGATGGCTTGGCGATAGGGTTTGTTAATTTGTCCATAACTTTATTGTTACACTCTGTCCAACGAGGTATACTTTCTGAATCTAAATTTAGAGCTTCAGCAACACCTTCTGTTGAGAAAAATTTGGCTATATATGAAACATCAACAGGCCAGTTTGCACCACAAGCAGGATATGAATCCTTTAGCTTATAATTGTATACATTTAAACAAACTTGATCAGAAGGTGTTCCCTTGGCTGCATTTCGTGTGTAATCTAACAACAATTTTAATATTAGATCACATTCAGGATAAGTAAAAGGTTCATTTCCAGAAGAAATACTGTTAATTTTTTTTTGACAATTTTCATGTGCTTTTAATAGGTTAGTAAAATTTGGAGTTTCTTTGTCTATTAATTTTTTTTCTAATGCAAATGGCAAATATGATAATGATTGAGTAGTTGGATCAATCCAACCATTTCCTATAAGCAAAGCTTTCAAATTTATGTTATTTTCTTCAGAATTGTTATCATTGTTACGATCTTGGATTGCCTTAGCAATAAAAGGAATATATTGTCCAGCATAGCTTTCACCTGCAATAATAATATCTTTTGAAAGGTCATTAGGGAAAATTTTAAAATAATTCTCTAAAAATTCTATAAAATGAGAAGTTACCAATGTTAAATCATTGTCATAATTTGACTCGCCATTTTTTGTTGTTGATAATCCAGTTCCTGCAGGTTGATCTACAAAAACTATATCACCTCTACTATGCCATGAACCTTCATTTGGATAAACTTTACCAAAAGCATCAATTCTAAATGGACCAGTTTCCATTAAAGCACCATCCATTGATGAACAACCTGGACCACCATTAAGCCAAATGATTAAATTTTCTGATTCAGCAATGCGATGTTGAAATTTCCAAAAGAAATAATTTGTTTGATTATCAAATAATGGAATGTGACCAGCATGCATTCTTGGGATTAAATTTTTATCCTCAATTAAAGAAATACCTGGAATTAGTTCAGGTTCAACAACGTAATCTTTTTCAGTTAATAGACCATTTGTAAATGTTATTATTGATAAAATCAATGCAATATATTGCAAATTAAGTCTAAGACAATTCATCGCAAATATTCATGAATTAAGCTGTTCTAACTGAATTATGATTTTTAAATATTCTTCAAATATTATATAAAATATCAATTGGTGATTTGTTTGTTGATATACGTTTGTATTTATGTATATAATTGACAATTAACTAGTATTGAAAAGTTTAGATTTTAAAACCCACAACTTCTGTTTTTTTTTCATTTTCTTATTGACACAATCAACGTGTAATTTTTTCATTAGTAACTGAAGATAGGCTGAGTAGTAAAAGAAGATAGGGAAATAAAGTAAGAAGTTTGGAACTATATATATCTAATCTTATCATATTCATGATTAGAACGTATTTAGCCTTTAAAAAAGCCATCTTTGCATATAATACTACTTCTTTATACCATATATTAAAAATATATTGCCAAAAAAACAAATGCGCAAGCCCGGAATCGAACCGGGGGCCCAACGATGGCAACGTTGGATTTTACC
>JAJMAX010000160.1:0-16556 GCA_030565105.1 Vanderwaltozyma verrucispora | reverse complement strand
GCAAAGCCCAAAAGATTTCTAATCTTTCGCCTTAACCACTCGGCCAAGTTGCCTTACAAACTTATTATCTGTTAGGTTATAAGATGTACTGTTAACATAAAACAAACTATATGAGACTATTTTCTCATCACCAACGTTGAAATAAATAGATTTATAAGAAAGAAAGTACTAGAATGTTCAATCAAAGGTAAGAAGAAATGAACAGTTGGTCAACCAGTAAGGTAATATCAATAAAATCCAATTAGTTTTGTACAATGAAAGTTGGTATTATTCCATATCAAAAGGAAATTGATTTTGTATTCAAAGATTCTGAGACAGAACCAAGACCAGTATTACCAGCATTACGTGAAACACATAGAGTTGAATTAAATAGTAAAGAAAATGATGCTGATGATGATGATGATTTAAAATTTGTTAAACCTGATGATATACCGTTAAATAAACGTAATTTTATTTATAGACCATGTGGTCCAAATCCATTATTTACTGAATTAGGTTATAGTTGTACTGAATATCCATTTGATAAACCTGGTATGAATTTAATGGATAGATCAGGAGGAATTTCAATAATATCTGATTCAAATGATATTGTTAGTGTTAAAGATTCATTAGGATGGAGAACAAGTAGATGTGATGTTTGTATTAAAGAAGGTTCATGTTATTGGGAAGTTGAAGTGATAAAAGGTGGATTACAGGAATTAAAAAATGAATTAAATACAAATAATAGTAGTTCAATAACACAAATGAAAAAAGATTTATTGAATTCTACTCCTCATTTAAGAATCGGTATCTCTAGAAGAGAAGCTACATTAGAATCACCTGTTGGATTTGATAGTTATGGTTATAGTATAAGAGATACATCTCTTGAATCAATACATGAAGGAGAAATATTACAAAAATTAATAAAATTAGAATCAGTAAAAGAAAATGATAGAATTGGATTTTTATTAAAATTACCAAACATGGAAAATCAAATTGAACAAGCAAAAGAATATGTTCAAGTTAAAATTGATGCATTAATTAATCATTCTTTAAATTCTAATTTAGTTAATGATGATGATGTAACAACAACAGCAACGACAAGAAAAAAAAATAAATTAGCACCTTCAAACAAAGATTTTGAAAAAGCATTACTTGAAGATATTGATTTTATAAATATTATAAGAGATAAAATTCCAATTAGATATAAAAATCAATTATTTTTTGAATCAACTGATTATGTAAAGACAACAAAACCAGAATATTATTCATCTGATAGAAGAGAAAGAGAAGATTATTATAAATTAGAAGATTCATCATTAAGTGTATATTTAAATGGTGAATATATGGGTACTGCATTTGAAGATTTAAAACCTTTTTTACCACCATTTAGTGAATTACAATATAATGAAAAATTTTATTTTGGTTATTGGAAAAATGGTGAAATAAGAGAAGAAAATGATTCAACAACTAATAGTAATTTAGATGTATCAACCATAAATACACAAAATAAAGGGTTAATATTAAGAAATAAATATGTGAATAATAATCAATTAGGATATTATCCAACAATTAGTTGTTTTAATGGAGGTACTGCGAGAATTATAACACAAAAAGATGATTTAAAATATTTTAATAAAGTGATTTCTTCAAAATCTAATAACGTTGAAACCATTAAATCATTAGATATTATTTTCGAAGAACAAATTGCTGAGGATATTGTCTGGG
The DNA here is from genome assembly GCA_030565105.1 of Vanderwaltozyma verrucispora. Taxonomy (NCBI): domain Eukaryota; kingdom Fungi; phylum Ascomycota; class Saccharomycetes; order Saccharomycetales; family Saccharomycetaceae; genus Vanderwaltozyma; species Vanderwaltozyma verrucispora. The sequence goes on along the minus strand of JAJMAX010000160.1, from coordinate 14,849 downwards.
ATATCATAGACGAAGTTGAAGAATTGGTATATGTTCGAAAAGACAAGTAGTAACTAATACGATGTATATGTATGTGTGTGTATATGTGTATTGTATGTGTGTATGTATGTATATGTCTTGTATCAGATAAACCAACAAAATCACGATGCACGAAACTGTTTTTGTAATATATTCTTAATTTCAATATAAAGGGATATTATACAATATTATATCATATAAAGTTGAGAAAGAGAGAGAATCCAATGATGTTATTATTATATTCTTGTTGATATAAGAATATAATAGTCAAACGTATAGAATAACAAGAGTAGAGGTCGATATATGAAGTTATGATGCCAGAAATTGAGACAGAAGTAGAAAACAACCAGAGCAAGAGCAATGAAAATGAAAATTCTAAATTATTAATTAATAGTAGAGAACCATCAAAATATAGTTTAGAAATCATTGTTTCAGATCCTCAAAAACATTCAGGTGATCAAACATTAGGGTCATCATATATAACATATCAAGTATCAACAAAAACTAATAATCCAACATATATTCAAAATTATTATAAAAATAATAATTTTGAATCAAAAGATATTGAATCAAATGATAAAGAAATAATAATTGTTGTTCATAGAAGATTCAGTGATTTTCAATTATTATATAATATTTTATTAAATGATAATCCGACATGTATAATACCACCATTACCAGATAAGAAATTATTTCAATATATTTCTGGTGATCGATTTAGTACAAATTTTACATTAAAGAGATGTCATAGTTTACAAAATGTTTTACAAAGAATTTCTAGACATCCGATATTGAATAAATCTAGTATATTAGAAATTTTTTTAATTTCTAATGATTGGGAAATATATAAAAAAAGTATTTCAAATAATTTACAAATAAATAAAGAAGAAGTAACGGATGTATTTATGAATGCATTTAAAACTGTTCATAATGAAAGTGATGAATTTATTGAAATAAAAGAAAAATGTGAAAAATTAGAAAATAATGTTAATAAAATAGATAAAATATTCCATAAATTGATTAAAAAGCAAGAATTAATTTTTGATGATTTTAATAAGATGGAAAATAATTTCCAAGATTTACATGAATTATTAATTGAAGAAGAAGAAGAAGAAGAAGAAGAAGAAGAAGAACCAGAAGCAAATAGTAATAAAATATTAATAAATAATATTAAAAATTTCAATGATGGTATAAGACAATTAACATATTGTATTAATGATTTAAATAAATTTATTGATTTTGAATATATAATTGATTTAAAAGATTTAGAACATTATATTTCATCAATGAAGAATTTAATTAAATTAAAAGATCAAAAACAAATTGATTTTGAAGAATTAAGTGAATATTTAAATAAATCAATAAATGAAAAAAATAATTTAATTAATGGATATTATTATAATAATAATAATTTTTTAACAAATAAATTTGAAGAAATTGCTGGTATTAATCAAGAATTAATTAAAAGAGAAAAAATAAATAAATTAGAGAAAAGAATTAGTTCATTAACAATAGAAGTTGAAAATTCTAAAAAAATATTTGATAGTTTTGAAATTGAAACAATTAATGAAATTGAATTATTTGAAAAAACTAAAACAATTGAATTAAAAAATTCATTAAATAATTTAACAAATAATAATATTAAATTTTTTGAAAAGATGTTAGAGACTTGGACAAGAATAGAAGATAATTTAGGATGATACAAATACATAAATACATACAAATACATGAATACATTCCATTCCATACTATTCCATTACAAACAGAATAGTTTATAATTTATAATTTAATTTGTGACACAAAAACATATACCATTATACCATATTAATATTGTAGTATATGGTATAAGATACAGAAGGTTACCCTGCCTGACACACGTTACCCGCCCATCGAACCTTCCAGAATACGACACCCCGACACCACAGCTGCGAACCGGCGGACGTGGCCACTCTGTTTAGCACTGTGCACGGCAACAGGCTGTGTTTTGGTGTATCGATTACGATGTTCTGTAACTGAAACCAACTCTGTCCATCCAATTATATAAATATAGACTTATACTTTCATATTTGTATCTAATTGCTAAGTTGCACAACTAGCATTCATTGTAACTAGCTTCTATCACAGTAGTTCCATCTCCCCCCCCCATCCATCCAAATATGTTATTTAATAAATCAAATAACAGTAGATGGTTAATTCCATTGAGTGTTTTATTGTATTCATTATTGTTGATTATACCTTCTTTGAATAACAACAACAATAGTGCAAGATCAGGTTCAAGCTTTCTAGTAAGAGGTGATGATAATGATGCTTATGGTACAGTTATAGGTATTGATTTAGGTACAACTTATTCTTGTGTTGCTGTTATGAAAAATGGTAAAACTGAAATTTTAGCAAATGAACAAGGTAATAGAATTACACCATCATATGTTGCCTTTAATGATGATGAAAGATTAATTGGTGATTCTGCTAAGAATCAAGTCGCTTCAAATCCAAAAAATACAGTATTTGATATTAAAAGATTAATTGGTTTAAAATTTAATGATAGATCTGTTCAAAAAGATATTAAACATTTACCATTCGATGTTATTAATCAAAAGGGTAAACCTGTTGTTCAAGTTGAAGTTAAAGGTGAATTAAAAATTTTTACTCCAGAAGAAATTTCTGGTATGATTTTAGGTAAAATGAAAGAAATTGCACAAGATTATCTTGGTAAAAAAGTTACTCATGCTGTTGTTACAGTTCCTGCATATTTTAATGATGCTCAAAGACAAGCAACAAAAGATGCTGGTACAATTGCTGGTTTAAACGTTTTAAGAATTGTTAATGAACCAACTGCTGCTGCAATTGCTTATGGTTTAGATAAATCTTCAAATGAACATCAAATTATTGTTTATGATTTAGGTGGTGGTACTTTTGATGTTTCATTATTATCAATTGAAAATGGTGTTTTTGAAGTTCAAGCAACTGCTGGTGATACTCATTTAGGTGGTGAAGATTTTGATTATAAAATTGTTCGTCAATTGATTAAATCATTTAAAAAAAAACATGGTATTGATGTTTCTGATAATAATAAAGCTTTAGCAAAATTGAAAAGAGAAGCTGAAAAGGCAAAACGTGCTTTATCATCACAAATGTCAACTCGTATTGAAATCGATTCTTTTGTTGATGGTATTGATTTAAGTGAAACTTTAACAAGAGCTAAATTTGAAGAAATGAATTTAGATTTATTTAAAAAAACTTTATCTCCTGTTGAAAAAGTTTTATCTGATTCTGGTATTTCAAAAAAAGATATCGATGATATCGTTTTAGTTGGTGGTTCAACAAGAATTCCAAAAGTTCAACAATTATTAGAATCATTCTTTGATGGTAAAAAAGCTTCAAAAGGTATTAATCCAGATGAAGCTGTAGCTTTTGGTGCAGCTGTTCAAGCTGGTGTTTTATCTGGTGAAGAAGGTGTTGATGATATTGTTTTATTAGATGTTAATGCTTTAACTTTAGGTATTGAAACAACTGGTGGTGTTATGACTCCATTAATTAAAAGAAATACCGCTATACCAACTAAAAAATCTCAAATTTTTTCAACTGCTGCTGATAATCAACCAACTGTTACAATTCAAATTTATGAAGGTGAAAGAGCAATGGTTAAAGATAATAATTTATTAGGTAAATTCGAATTAACTGGTATTCCACCAGCTCCAAGAGGTATCCCACAAATTGAAGTTTCATTCGCTTTAGATGCTAATGGTATTTTACAAGTTACTGCTACTGATAAAGGTACAGGTAAAACTGAATCAATTACTATTTCAAATGATGAAGGTAGATTATCTTCTGATGATATTGAAAGAATGGTTGAAGATGCTGAAAAATTTGCTTCTGAAGATGCTGTTATTAAAGCTAAGGTTGAATCAAGAAATAAATTAGAAAATTATGCTCATAATTTAAAGAATCAAGTTAATGGTGAATTAGCTGATAAATTAGAAGAAGAAGATAAAGAAACTTTATTAGATGCTGTTAATGATGTCTTAGATTGGTTAGATGATAATTTTGATTCTGCTATGGCTGAAGAATTTGATGAAAAATATGAAAGTCTATCTCAAGTTGCTTATCCAATTACTTCAAAATTATACAGTGGTTCCGGTTCTGGTGCTACTGGTGAAAATGGTGAAGATGGTGAATTCTATGATGATTTCGAAGATGAAGATGAAGATGGTGATTACTTCGAACATGATGAATTATAATCTGTTTATAAAATAATACCATTTTGAATTTTTTTTTTTTACACAAAAAAAGAATGAAAAAAAAATATTAAAAAAATAAAATAAAAATGTATATACACATATATCTAAATATATGAATACTTGCTTTTAAAATAAATTTTTTAAGTACTAGTATTATATTATTTTAATAATATCAAATAGAATATCTATTTAAAAACATATATATAAAAAAAAATAAATTTGCAGTATACTCAACGCAGTGTGTTCAAGATCATATAATATTATATTTAAACAATTATCAAAAAAGCCAAACATGTTACTCATAAAAAAACCCAATCTCATATTCAACATCTTCTTCTATTTCGGATAATGTAACTAAATCTTTTGATCGCAGTTCAACATACCTTGCATTTGGAAGTTTGACACCATTTAACATAGTACCATTTGATGAATCTAAATCCATTATATATACTTTCATTTTATCTTCAATTTTCCTAAACTGTATAACACAATGTTGTTTTGAACATGTTTCTTCGGGTATCCCTATATCAGCTAACACTATTTCCTCTTCTTCCTTGTTATCATGATCATGATGATCATGATAATCATCTCTATATTTGCTTTGAACTGCATTCAGACCTCTATTAAGGTGTCTACCTATAAGGTAGCTGCTTTTCTCAGATAAATTATACTCTTTCAAAGGATGTGAACTACCTTTCTTATACACTATTAATTGATACGTCGATCTATCCTCAATAGGAATATCATATTTTTCCCAATACGATTCCAAGGAACATGCATCACTTGGCTCAACATGCTTTATCTGAATCCCCTTCTTATTATTAGAATCTAATTCTAGCAACCCTGATGATTCAAAAATGGGAAGAATAGTTACGTTTCTTTCTTTTTGAAACCTTTTTGTATTGACATCTGGCTTGAATAGCTGCCTTTTACGAAACTTATTCGATGACATTTTCCAATACACCCACCAACTTAATATCCTCAATACTATCAATACTGCAATACTAACCTGACAGCTTCCATTGCCAATAAACCATCGATCACTCACTAACTGATTGCTTAATAGTAACTGATTGCTATTATATATACAATTTGATATCATATATCACGGAATGTAACCTAAAATTTTTCAATATGAAAAATTTCAAATCGATGCTCATCGCATAAAATTGTGAAGTTTTCAGTATAATGGTAGTACATTTGTAGTATATTCTTATAAGAAGTAGTTGTTTTGAATAATTATTAGGATTCAGTGAATATACGCAACTATTATCGAATAATATTTCAACTATCTGTGGGGAACAAAAAAAATATGGCAAAGAAACAAAAGTTGACAACTTCTCAACGTAAAGAGTCTCGTAAGAAGGAAAATGAGTATATTAAAGATCTAGAGACTAGAATTCAAGAATATGATCCAAAGATTACTAAAGCCAAATTTTTTAAGGATTTACCAATAAGTCACCAAACTTTGAAAGGTTTAAGTCAATCTGCTTTTTTAAAATTGACTGAAATTCAAAGAGATTCTATCCCAGTTTCATTGAAAGGTCATGATTTATTAGGTGCTGCGAAAACTGGTTCTGGTAAGACTTTAGCATTTTTGATTCCTGTTTTAGAAAAATTGTATCGTGAAAAATGGACTGAATTTGATGGATTAGGTGCTTTAATTATTTCACCAACAAGAGAATTAGCTATGCAAACTTATGAAGTTTTAACCAAAATTGGTACTCATTCATCTTTTTCTGCTGGTTTAGTTATTGGTGGTAAAGATGTTAAATTTGAATCTGAAAGAATTTCAAAAATTAATATTTTAATTGGTACTCCAGGTAGAATTTTACAACATATGGATCAAGCTGTTGGTTTTAATTCTTCGAATTTACAAGTACTAGTTTTAGATGAAGCTGATAGATGTTTAGATATGGGTTTTAAGAAAACTCTAGATGCAATTGTGGGCAATTTACCATCATCAAGGCAAACCTTATTATTCTCTGCTACTCAATCTCAATCATTAGCAGATTTAGCAAGATTATCTTTAACAGATTATAAATCTGTAGGTACTCAAGATGTAGTAAATTCTGCAAATGGCACAGGTCCAAGTACCCCAGAAAGTTTACAACAATCATATATTACTGTTGATTTACCAGATAAATTAGATATTCTTTTCAGTTTTCTTAAGTCTCATTTAAAGACAAAGATGATTGTATTTTTATCTAGTTCAAAACAAGTACATTTTGTATATGAAACATTTAGAAAAATGCAACCTGGTATTTCTTTAATGCATTTACACGGTAGACAAAAACAAAGAGCAAGAACTGAAACTTTAGATAAATTTAGTAGAGCTCAACATGTTTGTTTAATTGCAACTGATGTTGTCGCAAGAGGTATTGATTTCCCTTCTGTTGATTGGGTTGTTCAAGTCGATTGTCCTGAAGATGTTGATACTTATATTCATAGAGTCGGAAGATCTGCTCGTTACGGTAAACAAGGTAAAGCATTGATCATGCTAACCCCACAAGAAGAAGAAGCTTTCTTAAAAAGATTAGGATCAAGAAAAATTGAACCAAGTAAATTAACTATTAAACAATCAAAGAAAAAGTCAATTAAACCACAATTACAATCGTTATTATTTCAAGACCCAGAACTAAAATATCTAGGCCAAAAAGCATTTATTTCTTATGTTAGATCTGTTTATATTCAAAAGGATAAAGAAGTTTTCAAATTTGAAGAACTTCCTAATGAAGAGTTTGCAAACTCATTAGGTTTACCAGGTGCACCAAAAATTAAAATGAAAGGTATGAAATCAGTTGAACAAACAAAAACATTAAAGAATGCATCAAGATCTTTACTATCTTTATCAAAAACTAATGAAGATGGTGAATTAATCAAAATAGAAAAACAAACAGTAAGAACTAAAGTTGACAAAATGTTTGAACGTAAAAATCAAACTGTTTTAAGTGAACATTATTTGAATATAACGAAAGCTCAAGCTCAAGAAGATGAAGATGACGATTTCATGTCAATTAAGCGTACCGATCATAAATTGATTGAAGAAGAATTACCAGAATTATCTGTTCCAAGCTCGAAGAGATCTCAAAAGAAAGCATTATCAAAGAAATTATCCTTAACAACAAAAGGTAATGCTACAAAAATGGTATTTGATGATGATGGTGAAGCCCATCCAGTTTATGAATTAGAAGGCGAGGAAGATTTTGTAAAGAGAGGAACTGCTGAAGATCAAAAGAAGGAATTCATAAGTAGAGAAAAGGAAATTATGGATGAAGTTGATGTTGAAGATAAACATGTAGCCAAACAAAAGAAACAAGAAAAGAAGAGAAAGAAATTAGAAAATATGAGAAGAGAAATGGAAGCAGAACTGGCAGCTGAATATAGCAGTGATGATAACAAAGGTTCAAATGTAGCATATTTAGGAACAGGTAATTTGAGTGATGATATGGATTCTGAAGATGAAGAACCTGTCAGAAAGAGACAAAGATATTCCGAAGAATCAAGTGACGAAGAGGATAACAATGGTGTTATAGAAGTCGCAGAACCAGAAACCTTAGAAGATTTAGAATCATTAACAACCAGATTAATTGATAACTAGTGCATATTTAAATAACATTTACGTATATTATAATTTTTAATAAAAGAAATTCATTAAAATTTCTATTTTTTGCCTCACACAATCACTGAACTCTTGTTGCAAATAATAAAGAAAATAATCACTGATATATTATATGAATCAGAAGTTGACAAGAGACTAGTTCTGTAACCAATACAAGCTATGGATGGATACATTCGAACATTGCAGTGTTCTTAACCTTACAAGCATAAATATTTTCACCTCGTGCATAATGCTTTGATATTCAAGAATTTTAAATATTTGATGAGCTTTGAAATATATTTAGCTCTATTTTATATATATCATAAGCATCATGTTCAGATATTTCCAGTGAGCTGAAGTGAAAAGCATACAAAGTACTAGGACTAAAAATACAGATTGTCTTTAAATTGCCAGTTAAGCTTATTTCCAAAATAATTATCATAATTATAAAGAATTATACTGAGTAGCTAACCATACAATATGTCAACACAATTTGAGACCCAGCTGTCCTTGTCAAGACCTTATTTAACAAGAAAAGAACTTCAAAAAGCTAATAAGAATACAATTCCTGATAATCGTATTTATATTCAACGTAAACAGGTAATTTTCAAATTTTTAAGTGATATCTGTGTTCAATTTCAATTTCCTAGGAAGACATTAGAAACCGCAATTTACTATTATCAAAGATATTATGTTTTCAATAGATTTGAAACTGAAATGTGTCATAATGTTGCTACGAGTTGTTTATTATTAAGTTGTAAACAAGTTGAAACATTTAAAAAAATTAATGAGATATGTAGTCTTTCTTTAAGACTTCGAAACGTTACTAATATTGATCAAGATGCAATTGATAACCTTAAAAAAAGAGTATTTCAAATTGAACTTCGAGTATTAGAAGCATGTTGTTTTGATTACAGAATTAATAATCATGTCCATATAGATGAATATATTGTGAAGTTTGGTAAACAGTTAGAATTAACTTATGAAACTTGTCATTTGGCATGGATTACTGCATATGATGTTTTAAAACTTGATATACTGTTGATTATTCCTCAACACGCTATTGCATTAGCAATTTTAAAGATTGCACTTGAAATTTTAAAAGAACCGCATACATTAAATGACATTGATTATAAACATTATAAAACAAATAAAGAGTCTATAGATGAAGCATATTATGCAGTATTAAATTATTATATAAATGCATTTGATTCCTGTGATTTGAAGGATAATCTACCAAAAGGTTCAACATATAAAGTTTCATTGGAAATGTTTATGAAGTTAAAAAGTGACTCAGGACATGAAGAAGGTTTAAAAGAGCTTTCAGATAAACAGGTAAATGAAGATAAATATGTGACAACTGTTCGAGACTTTTCATTAAGAGAAAGAAGATACGTATTAAATTCTAAATACGTTGTGGATGAAGACGCTATAATACGTGGGAAAAAAAGAAAACTTTAAGAATATTTTATATAAACACATTGTATCATTTGATCACCCATTGCATAATAAACTCATTTATATAAATACATCTGTAAAAGATTAACATATATATGTAACACTAATATTTATTTAATAAATGTATGTATCTGTTTTTTCTCAATGGATCTGCTTCAATTAATTCATTTAAATATAAGTTTGCAGTTGATTCTATGTTAACTCCCTTCTTACGTTGTATATCTTCAATTTCAATTAAAATTTTTAAGCACCAATTATTCTGTTTTCCTGAAAATTCAAAGTCATCTTGGTTTATGGCTATAATATTTTTCTTCAAATCTTCGACCACATTTATAAATTCATCACTTGATAAAGTTTTTGAAATAATGTCATTTTTTATGAACCATTTGATGTATATCCAAACTGCTTGATCTTCTGCATCTGTGTACATTGCATTTGTAATATATGAAAATTCATCATATATAAATTTTTTTTTATCTTTTATTTCATCTGAATTAAACATTTTAGGTAATAAATTTGCACGTTGATGCCAACTTGAGAAATTGGAAATATTTTTATTTATTATTTCTGTAGTATAATTAAGTTCCTGTTCATCAAAACTTTTCTTTGTCAATTTCTCTAAGTTGTCAATAACGATCCTTCTATAATGCCAACCATGGTAATTTCTAGCATCAAGATCTAATAATTTACTGACAATTATAAGTTCACGTTGCCAAACACTGATTGGTGAATTAGGGTAGTTATTCAATACCCAAACTCGATGGCCCCAAATCCAATAAACTTTTGGAAAAAGTTTTAATTGTGCCATTGTAAAATTTAATTCATCTTCCCAGAAGTAATTATCTAATTCATCTTTCAAAGCAATGATTATATCTCTTCTGTAACTCCAAGCAACATTTAGTTCTGGATTCGTCTTTAAAATTTGAGCAGTATCAGATAGAACATCGAAATTATAAATCTTTTGCTCTTTTCGAGTCAACAATTCTTCTGTTTTCTTTCTATACTCAGTGATCTTCTTCTCATCTTGTAACTTTTTTTGCTTTATGAGTTCTTGTGTCCATTGTCTCCTTTTCACACCATGCTATTTGTAAATACAATTTTTCAGTATCGATATTTGTTAGTGATCTTTGATGCTAAGTTTTAAAATTAAAGGTTCTATGACCAAATATACATACCATTGTCTTTATTATCTAATAGTTTCACTGTTTCTAATATAGTATCGAGTATTTGACTTCCTCCAAAGTTATTATATCAAATTAATTGAAACTTTGTTCATTCCATCGTAAAATATTCAAATCTATCAATTTGAATATTTGAAATCGCTTATACTATTTATGTATAAAAAGAGCAAGCTTTAAGAGAGGAAAGAACATAAATGAGCATATACTCATACGGAAACACATTCACAATACCTTAATAGATGTCAAAACCAATATCGTTGAAAGGATCCATCAGAACAATAACAGAATTTTTTGAGTACAGCATCCATTCAATTCTTTACCAGAGAGGTGTGTACCCATCAGAAGATTTTACAACTGTTAAAAAATATGATCTTACTTTACTAAAGGCAAATGATGATGATCTTAAGATCTATATACGTAAGATTTTATCACAGGTTCATAAATGGCTGCTAAGTGGTAAATGCAACAAATTAATTCTGTGCATAGTGGATCGAGATGAAGGTGACGTGATAGAAAGGTGGGCATTTGATGTAACAGACTATCAAAAGGAAACTGATTTAACAAATATGGAAGAAAATTCAGAAGCTAATAAGAAGTCACAGTCACAAGAAGAAACCCAGAAACAGATTAGAGCTTTAATAAGACAGATAACAGCAAGTGTTACATTTTTACCAGAGCTTTCAACTGAAGGAAATTATACTTTTAATGTTTTAGCTTATACTGATGCTGATGCAAAAGTACCAATTGATTGGGCAGATTCAAGTAGTAAAGAGATTGAAGGGGCTGAAATAGTTCAATTCAAGTCATTTGAGACAGGAGATCATAAAGTAGGAGCTCAAGTTAGTTATAAATATTAAGATCACATACCTTACTATTTGTGAACTTTACGTCTTAGATTACTGTTAATTTGTTATAAATAACTGCTAATTACGATTATATACAACGATATACTATTCTATATATAAATGCATTAATATGTTTTTCGTTTGATTATAAAGAAGCCTGTATTTTAAGGACCTCTTTTTGAAGTTGATATTCTTAAATCATTTCTAATAAAATTAGACCAAGTTGGGTCTTGAATTCTCAATAAATTGTTTTGAAATTGCGCTAATAAAGATGAGTTCCATTGGAATATAAATAGAGAATTAGAAGGTACAGTTCCTTCCTCTGATTCTATGTGAAATACATTCCAGTGATTTTTCCAGGTACCTAAATCCCATGGAGCACCCTTAATGGAAAACATGAAAGCCCAAACGGAGGGATTCAAGTTATTTAGTGTTAACTGTTTATAGTTTTCAAAATAATTATCAGGTGAATTTAATGGTACAATTAATAATTTTAGAAACTTTACTATTTGTTCGATATTATTATCAGCATGTTTCAATACTCTTTTATATGATGTACTACTGGATGAATCATTTGACATATTTAATAACAATGAATGAAATATTTTTTTCAACAAATCAGCATCTAAAAGTAATTGTTCACTAATTAAAATAACAGTTTTTGTACTTATTTTTCTATCAATTTTTCCGTTTACAAATGGAGGAACAGGCTGCAGTAGTTTTATAATACTACCGATAAAATCGTGTGTTATCAAATCAATGATCTTATCCAAAAAATTCCAAGTATAAACTTCTCTGTTAAATTGTGTCAATATTAACTCGATTGTAGTTTTTTTATCATCACTATTAGCAATGGATTTGCCTTGAGAAGTTGAAATTCCATCAGTATTAGTATTTTTTTGTAAATCAGATTGAAAACTAAATGTATTTTTCAATGTAATCATATATCTACTATAATCTTCTACACTAATGTGTGACCAATCAATATTATTAAATTCTCTCCAAATATAATTTAAATCCAGTGGAATCACTCTATTTAGTAGGAAACTATTTCCCTTTGCTAATAAATCACCATATATATCTTTTATTGATGCAAAATTTTTTGAAATTTTTAAACTACTTTCAATTGGTGTATTTGTATTATCATCATTTAATTTTTTCGTGTTATTATATCCACTATCAGTAAATTCAATTAATTTTTCTTCTAATTGATTAATTGTCGTTGAACAATAATCTGATGTGTTAATTAATAAAATTGTATACTTAATGGCTTCTTGTTTATTTTTAATTTCAACATTCATTGGTAATAATAATGGTTTTAAAATATTTTCAGAATATTTTAATAACCATTTAATAAAAAAATTTGATAATAGTATTGAAATATTTATATTGCTACTATTATCACTACCAATTAAATCAAATGTTTGTGATAAAATAGTACGATATGCTCTAAATAAATCAATACTTGATGGTATAATTAATGAATCATTTTCATTTTGAGGTAATTTTGAATCACTTAAATATTTTAAAAAAGATTCATTTATTAAATTATCTTGATAGGAAACCCATAATGATAAATATGGTTCAAATGAATTTGATAATTTAATTTTTTTAATTTTTTTTGAAAATCTAATATCAATATATTTTTCAAATTCAATTGTTTCTTGTAATGAATTCATAAAAAGATCAATCGAATTTTTTGAATTATTTTTAAATTCTTTTTTCAATAAATAATCTAAATCTTTTTTAGTAATTGAATAAAATTTTTCAGTTAATTTTATTGGAATTTCCCAGTCATCACTAAAATATTGAATATAATTTTTATTAAAATTATTTAATATTTTTTTGAAAAACATATAACGTCTTGATAAATTTTCTAATGAACCAGCTTCATCATCAACTTGAAAAATTTCAACTATTTCATATAATAATTTATCTAGACAAAAATCAATTAATTTTAATTTTGAACCATTATCAGAATCTAATATTTCACTAACACCTTCTTTAAATTCAACTGTATTTGGAATAGATGTAGATATGCTATTGTTATTAGTAGAATTTAGAATATTTTTATAAATATTCATTATTTCATCTAAAACATTGGATTTCAATAAATTAATTGAAACTAAAATTCTATTAATTTCATCAACAGATTTATATAATTGAAAATTATTTTCACCTAATGAACACATTATCTTGAATTGTGATGATAATTGTAAAAATAATTTTGATTCTAATAATTGTTTACAATTAATATAACTATCAGTTAAAATTTTTAAATTTTGAAATAAGATCATCGATTGAGTAATACTTTTTTTAGCATTATCTAAATGAGAAATACCTTGAGTCAATTTCAATATTGTTTCTTGAGTTGCATTACCGAATGCTTTAGTTTCATTAAATTCATTAAATATTTTTGTAACATCTAAATCAATACCTTTATTTTTATCATCATTTTCATTTTCATTACCATTACCATCACCATTATTATCAACCATCATCATTTTCCTATTACTATCTTCAATATCATTTTGCAAATTCAATCTATAATTCTTTGTAGCATTAATCAAATTATCAATTTCTTCTAACGAATGCTTTTCAGCTAATATGTTTGTAATATCCTCAATAGGGCTGTAGTCCAATGATGTAGCAATCATTACACCAACAGTATTGTAATTGGTATATATATTACTCTTCAATGGAAGGGAGATTAATCAATAGCAACAACTTAAAGTATACAAACAAAACTTGATTCTCTCTTCTTTATATTCTTTTATGTATTTCTTAATTGAGAAACAGAATCGGGAAAGCTTAAAAAGCCCAATCAAAATTTGAAAACGTGATGGCGGCTAAAAAGAAGAGACTTTCAGCTTAATAAAAACATTAATATTTGTTATAGTTGTTAGTTTTAATTAAAGAAGATGGTATTATTGTTATCAAATATATGTGTTCAAATATATTATACACGGTTTAAAGAAATTTGAAATTAAAAATTTAGAAAAAAAAAAAAATTGCTCCTGGGGAGGTTCGAACTCTCGACCTTCAGATTATGAGACTGACGCTCTTCCGACTGAGCTACAGAAGCAATCAATTCTATGAACTTAAATTTAAGTTTACGATTTTAATATTATTTTTAATAATATACATACATCTCGTGCTTGAGTAGTTTACTTTTGTGAATGAACTTTAATGTCACTAATTGAAGATATACAATCATTTTATTCAAAACTAAAGCTACAAATACCTTTTAAGACAAATGGTACGGTTTAAGAATATAGTTACATTATTTTTTAATACTATGCATATTTAATAAATTTGTCAAACAATATTTTATAATTTAAATTACTCTCGAGTGCTTAGAGTGATATATATTACTACAATTATAAATATATTTTCATTTGAATAGTTTAATGTTTTATTTGAATATTATTATTTTATTTGAATATTGTGATATTTTATTTGAATAGTTTGATTTTTTATTTGAATAGTTTGATTTTTTATTTGAATA
>JAJMAX010000159.1:0-16666 GCA_030565105.1 Vanderwaltozyma verrucispora | reverse complement strand
GAACCGGGGGCCCAACGATGGCAACGTTGGATTTTACCACTAAACCACTTGCGCTATTTTACTTGTAACTTCTTTTAGAATGAAAAATTTATACTGAACAAAGTTTTCCTTACCATATATATCATTATTCACGAATGTTTAAAGGTTTTAATATGAAAAGTTTAAAATAATGAACTAATTAAAAGGAATGCATAACTATTTTATTGTTGTATTTCATTTTAAATACTCAAATTAATATTCTGCATAAACTTATACATATACATATTGAATACTTCTTTAAGAAATGGCTTTATCATCTATTTTTGGGGGTGCATCTCCTTCTCAACAAACTGTCATGACGTCTGGAAACTCAAATAGTATTCCAAATCAACTGAAAGAACAAATTTCTCAAGAATTAGCTGTTGCTAATGCTACTGAATTAATAAATAAAACAACTGAAAATTGTTTTGAAAAATGTTTAACTAGTCCATATTCATTTGCAAATGAAGACTGCGTTGATCAATGTTTAGCTAAATATATGAGAAGTTGGAATATTGTTTCTAAAGCTTATATTGCTAGAATTCAACAAGCATCTACTTCTGGTGAAATTTAATGACAAATAAATAAATGAAAAAACAGAGAAAGTCATTTGAGTTCATATAGTCATCTTTAGTGTTAAAAACATTTTTATTGAAACTTGTATATAAATTATTTAACTTTAATAGTTGTTAATGATTAAAGGGTAAAAAATAAATGAAGCATAGATATTTTAAAATTATTTATATATTAATACATTTATATAATATAAAAAATAATATTCCTTTCTTATCTGTTAGACATTTCAGGTTGTGATTTTGAAATTGAATTGCAGATACTTATTAACAATATTCATTATCTCACTCTTCTTCTGTAATTAAAAATCTCTATTTTACGTCACTGAATAAATTATTTAGTTGAACTTCTTCATAAAATTTATTAATAGCAAATTCAAATGATATATGAAACGTAACCTTCAAAATTACTACAATTATAAATATTCCTGCATATTTATCTAAAAACAACAACTCCTTAATCGAGTAAAGAGTTTTTCAATAACTGACATTGTCAAATGAATATTGCTATATATTAGATAATGTTTTATTTTTTGGCTTCTATCCATGCAGTAGCTTGATGTTAAAATTGAAAATATCAAACAAATGTAGTATCCTATAATCTTATATTAAATACATACACACATACATATATATATAGTTACGGATATGATCCCACCCCATACATTTCTGATTAATTAATCGATAATGTCTCTATATTGAATGGTGGGTATCATGTTGTTGTTAATTCACTACTCTATACTACTACTGATGAATTTATAAATTCACAGAGTTTACATTTTACCAGCTCAAGTAATGATATTCATTTCCTTAATAAGTACCACTTATTTCTACAAAATGGTTCAATAAATGTTTAACATTGATCGATTTAACAGATATTAAGCTATAATTACATATGACTCGGCAAACTCCGGATTGGTACTTATATAGTCTATGCTAAATTACACACTATTATAAAAATGAATATTTTTATTCTGGCTATTAAAGTGGCTAATATAACAGCACTTCGAAATTAATGTCTAATACTCAAATGTGGTTCTTGTGGTAATTAATATTTCCACTTTTATTATACTCATTTCATTAGTAATTGGCATCTTTTTGTAAAATGAAAAAAATTTACAAATATTATACCTAAAACGGCCAATTAATTGTTATAGTTCTTGAAATTATAGTTTATAAAGTAGACTAAAGGTATATTTAATACCAGTTATTAGAGATTCAAAAACTATATAGCTTTATTGATAGATTGAGAGAGGTGGAACGTGAAAGAAGAAAATTATCATATTGTATAAAAACATATAAATTATATATCTCTTAATTACATTATATTTTCAGAGTGCATTATTTTCTTCTACATTATTCTGATTTGTATCTGTATTTTCAGGTATAATATCTCCACTACTTTCTCAACTAGAATCTCCAGCATTTGCATCAAAATATTCAAATTCGTCGCTACTTTCGGAATCAGATCCATTGTCAGACTCAGAATCGCTATAAACATCTCTTGCATTTCTTGCACCACCATTTTCATGGTTATTACGTATAATATGTAGAAATTCTGTTGCTCCAGGTATATTATTTGCGTCAATACCATTTATTGCTCCCAATTGTATGTTATCAAGGAAATCTCTCACATTATTAGGATCGATATTCCCAATTCCTGGTAAAGGTAGATCTATATCATTAGGCTCAATTGGATTGAACATTTCTTCTGTATTTCCAGTAGCATCATTTCCTGCAAAAAATGGAGTACCATTTATTGGTGTAGTTTCAGTATTTAATCCTGGAATGGGTATATTACCACCTTCAAAAACACCTTGATGAAAGAAGAACTGTCTTATTCCTAATGGATTATTTCCATTAAATGGTGAATTAGCTGTTATTAAATTTGTTCTAAAAGTATCCCCTAATTTTCTACTTATATATCCTGGAATTTCATTATTTAACCATAACTTGTTCAAATAGTGATACCTTTCAACATTTAAAAATGTGGTATCTCCCCTGTGCAATGCCTTTAGACCTGTTTCACCATGAGAACTTAAATATGGTGCTGGGATAGTAATAATAGATTGTGGTTCTGTTAAAAATAGACAAATTTCTGCTGAACTTGGTATTAAGAATACTCCAAAAGCTCTAAAACATTGTGTGATCAAATGTCTCCTCATCTCCTTCCCATCAGTTCTAGAGTATATAACTTTCCCACAAGATAAACATATTTTGAAGTTTTTCCTTTTTATCGATGTTTCTCCTTGTTCGTCCATCCTCTTTTGCATTTCTCCTTTAAAGTAAGTAGTCAACGAATTTTCTAACCCAATCAGTTCTATAACGTTACAGTCTTCAAATATTCTAGTGCTAACTGCATTAGCTCTATTAAAGCCTTTTAAAATATAAGTATCACGGAAAGTTTGTAGCAAATCTTTTAAAGAGCTATAATTCGTTAATAAACTTAAGCTTTGGTCAATATATCTTGGTAAATAAGTAAAATCTAGATCATTAGTGATATCTACATCACCTATTATTAGCGAACTATCACCTAATCCATTGAATACCTCATTTAGAACTTTCAAAGTAATAAAGCATCTTCTTATTAGGGGAAGGATATTTTTTAAAAGGGCAGTATAACACATGTTATATATCTCATCAGTTTCATTGATTAGATTATTAGATAAATCTACATTTAAACCGTTAGATATCTCCTTCATGATATCCAATGTTTCTTTTTCAACAACAAAAACTTCAGTTAAATCTGATATCCCCCCCCTTGTTAAGTGCATGGAAGAATAACTTCTTTGATTAAAGAGTGACCATACTAATTGCCCAACAAATTCAGTCAAGCTAGAAGTAACTGTAACTCGAAAAGGTTCCGAAGTGAACAATAATGCTTCAATGATATTTTGAAAAATTTGATTTGTATTTAAACTTTGGAATCTAGAACTCTCAAGAATAGGCGATTGATAATAGGCAGGTTTGCCAACGCTAAATGACATAACTGCTAATGATATTAAAATATCTTTCAATGTTCTATACTTTTGTTCTTTGTGTTCTAAAAATGAAATTCCAGGATTACCAGATATTCTTTCTGCTACTTCAAGCATGGAAACCGTGTTTGCCCAATGTTTCACCAATAAAATTATCGAGTCAGAATTTGTAAATATAATCTCAGGAGGAGACTGAGATTTGAACGTTCCTGAATTTTTTAAAACCAACGTTGAGATATCATATATATTCTTAATATTAGTGGCACTGAAAGATGAAAAAAGAGGAGTAAATGAATCAATGGAAATTGGCTCACTTAAAATATGTTCAGATGAAAAATATTCTTTTTCATTTTTAAGTGGAAACACAGGTAAATGACAATTTGAGTAAGTTTGACATAAAGGACAGATAAAACCAGAATATGTAAATTTTTTCCTTTCAATATATTCTTTTATACAACAGAAATGAAATTTGTGGTTACAGGAAACAAAAACTTTTAAAACTTCATTAGAGTCATCTGATCCCTTTAAATTCTTCATATGGCTCTTAGAAAAATCTTTATGACTAACAGAAGTAATCTCACCCCATTTGGAACAAAATGTTTTTGAATTAGTAATTTTACTCTTTTTAAAGATAGGCGTATTATTGTGATATGCAACAACAACAAAATTATCCGTAGCTGTTTCATCTTGACATAAACTACATATATCCTCATTAGCATGGTTTGAGGATATATTTTCTGCTGCAGTACCCTTTGAGGCATTTTCACGTATTTCATCTTTGTGCTCTTCTAAAAATTTATTCTGTTGGGTGTTAAATTTTGCAAGTAATTTAGCTTGTCTTTTTTTGGCCAATTGTCTTTTCTTATCTTTCACAGTATTCTCAAAAAAGTTATCAATGTTTATACTAGAGTAATACTTATCAACAAAATCCTGTCCAAAACTTGATACTAAAGACTCCTTTACTTCAATAGAACAATTCATTATCATTAATTCAAGTATAACCTTGGACTTTTGCTTCACATTTTCGCTAAAATCAGACGTTTCAGATGTAATGATAGTAAACAACTGATTGCAAATTGGAATTGAAAGATAAGATTCCGGTATTGGAGTTGAATTATTTGTCATTCTGGATTCTATAAAAATTGCATGTAATAAGTGAAGCAACTCATATAAAAATAATGAACTTTTTGTTTCAATGGATATCTGTAATAGTTTATAGATAACTTTAGCAAATATATTCGATTGGAAAGCATTGCTTAAGTAAACAGTATTATTTTCTAGTAATGGTACATTATCCAAAAAAGGATTAATTACAACTCCTGAGGTAATCGATTTTCTGGCTGTTATTTTTCCGATAACAGCCAATACACTTGTTTCAAAATCATTATTCCTGTTTGCTAAATTAAGTGGGTCTATTTCAGGATATAACTTTTTCTTCAAATTATAAACACCACTAGAGTCAATACCAGTCGGTTCTGTATAGTCTGCAACTTCAAATAATAACTCATCAAAAAGTTTCAAGTTAGTTGTATAATGTTTTGGTAGTTTTTCTAGAATCTGAGAATATTGTATTGGCTCTAGGAATATATTGTAAATTATCGCTTTTCTCAATATTTTACGAAATTTATCTTCTTTACTAATGGATTGTCTAAAATAATCTCTTTCTGTCAAAAGCCTGTACATGAATGATAAAAACTGTTTTATTATTAGCCCCATTTTATCTTCATAAACTGTGTTTTCAAATAAAACGTTGCCATCAAACCAGTTTAAAATTTCCCATCTTGAAAGTATGTTTCTGATCAGTGTCCTTGGATCCTTGTCCGCATTCCATATCAGTAAAAGTTGATTTAGATGAATATCTCTTGAATACATGTCGAAATTGGGAATTGTTTTATATTTATTAAGCGTATTTACCAATATTGGCCCATTTCTAACCCAAAAACCAACTTCTGTTTGTGCAGAAATGATAATAGACCTCAACGCAAAATCAGAGATTTGGAAGAAATCATATACACCTTCCAATGATGATAAAGTTGAATCAATAGGTAAATTTTCAATTAGAACAGAAAAAAGAGTATGGACAGGATGCAAAATTGATACCATATCACTACTAACTTTTACGCAATTCAAACCTGAAGTATTGTTTATATCACTATAGTCAAGTTCGCTTACAGTTAACAATGAACATAATAAGTTCACAGCCCCTGTAAGTACAGAGATATCAATATTGTCTAAGTTTTCTGAAAGATGCTCTCTAATATTGTCAATTAGAGAATAAACAAGCAAACTATATTCCAGATAGTGAAAACTACTGTCTTCAATCAAAACATGCTCCCCAGTCTTCCTTTTAATCTTCCAAGTATTATTAAATATTTTAAAAATAGTGACAACAGGAATAAAAATATCAGGCTGTAATAAAATATTTGGATCCTCGATATTAGAAACAATTGCTCCAATTGTCGAAAGAGAATGACCTGAGCCTAAAAATAAACTATTTGCTGGATGTATATTTTTTGGAACTTTCCAAATAAGTAAATTATCTTCCACAGTACACGAATCTTTTAGGGTATCAAAAATTGACCAAAAAATATCTTGTAACTTGCCTCTTTTAGATAAATTACTTACACTTGTAGGGCTAGAAAGAATTTGAACAACATATGGTTTGATAATACTTAATTGAGATTCACGATCATTATAAGTAGTTTGAAAAATCATATGATTATATATTTCTCCAAACTGATCTGAAAATATCAGCTTATATTTAAAATTAGAAGAAAAAATTGGAATTATCAAATTTTGAATATTTTTTCTTAGTTTTTTCCAATATCTATTATCAAAATAACAAATAAATTGAGCTCTAGAATTTGCGTAATGAATATCTGTTAGACTGTTCGTTTCGTTCACCACAGATGAAATGTAATCCTTGCTATTTTCTGAAAGTTCCTTATGATGACCCAATGGAATTGTTCTCCCTCTATCTAAAACAGAAATATCTCGATACTTGTACTCATTATCAGAATTTTTCAAAAAGTATCTATCAACTATTAAAGTGGTGTCAATATAAGTTGAGGCATGAGGAAGTTCTTCACATAATATCTCACACAATGTGTTTCTAAAGAGATTTTGAAATTCTAATATTGGTATATTTAAACAGTCAGTGAGCCACTCAATCATGTATTTACATGTTTCTTGATGTATATATTCTGACCAAGATGTTAAAGTAGCATGTAACCCGTTACTTTGGACTGCAAAAAAGCCACCCATTAGTGATGATAAATCCTGAGCTGATTTCAACATGGCTCTACCCTCAGAATCAACAGTGGTTACTAATTTATTTATATTAGAATCATCAGGGGATCCTCTACTTAGCGCCTGTGCTGCTTCTCTAAAATTGTGACATTCATCGTTATATATTAAAACGGTGTAATTCTTTGGTTCAGAATCGAATGGTTGAGGGGTTGGTGTAGTAGATGAAGAATCGTTATTAAACATTGTTTTAGAATTCGAAAATGAGCTTTGATTTTCTTGATGTTTTATAAATTCATTTTTATATGCCAAATCTCTTAAAAATTCTGCTTTCTCCGTATATTTACCATGTTGTTGCATTTCTCGAAGCTTCTTTGTAATCTCTGTTTGAATCTTTGGAATAGGTTCAATGTTTTGATTAAATACGTCAATAAAATGATCTAATATTTCAGCAATAACAATTTTGAACAACTTTTTTGCCTTTCTTGATCCAAATACATCATTTGATATATCTTCATTAAATATTTTTTGTCTTTTAGAAATATTTGCTTTACAATGTAAATCAACTTTCCATGCCTCTTTATCCCCGCAATCACATATACCTGTATTAAATGGACCAGAATATGTCATTGAAATATGGTGGTCTTTATGATCACCTTCATTAAAACAGTACGAACATAGAACACATGTATCATCAACAGAACATTCTTCACATCTATAAATTAATTCATCGATTTCAAACTTTCTACTACAGTTTCTACCTTCATGATTATGTAAATTTTTAATCTTATTTCTTCCTCTTAAATAAAATGGTTCTTCATTTAAGAAAATATTCTTATCAATTTGTGTAGCTTCCGATAAATTTTGAGGGAAAAGTCTGCTCTTGCCTTCAGTTGAAGTTGATGTCGATGTCGATGTCGATGTTGCTGGGAACAATAATTTATACCATTTACCTTTCCCACAAATAAGGAAGTAAAAATATCTGAAAACATATTCTTTAAGCATTTTATCCATCTCTTCTCTCTCAACAGATGATCTAACCGTTCTAAAATACGGTAAACAATGTACATTTTGTAAAGTCACTCTTATATGAGTTCTCACCTCCTCTAGCTCAAAATCCTCAATCCTATCCTGTAATTCTGACATCGATTTCCTTCTTAATAGTCAACTGAAAAGTATCTTTTTTTTTTTTATTCTCTCAACTTCCTGTAACAATATATCGTAAAGAGAAGAAAGAAAACACACTAAAACTCAATGAATACAGATAAACCAAAAACCAACTTATCAATACCTTGAATTTACGAGTGCTTGTACTACTCCAATACAAAACTCTCTTACAGAAACTTTCCTTAACTACAACAAATTCTTATATATTTCGATTACTAATGACCAACTTCAACAAGAAAACCAATTTTTTTCAAAAAAAAGGGCATCGCTCACCAAATTTCACCAATTTTCACAAATAAATACCAATTAAGTTTGATAAATCGTTAAAATAATCACAAATTAACATCAATTGAATCATCCACTAATCAAATACACAGACTACTCTTCAATATAAGTTGCTTTTGTATGCTTTCTCGAGATCAATCCCACTCTGTTTCATTCATTTTACTCTATCTCTCATCTCTTTTAAGTATTTAACGTTTAAATTTTTAAAGGTCCCTTCCGGTGGCGAAATTACAATTATTGACATTTTTAGTATTTAGGATCAATAGTTATTTGAAGGTATTTAAGTGAATTTATGTAAGTTACCAGTCCATTTTCTGTGGGTTACATACAACTAGCTTGGTGTTGGCAAGGTATACTGTTTTAACGAATTTTGTTTGAAGAAGCTGCTGTCATTATTCATTGTTTCTCCCTCCCCCTCTCCCCACCCCATTGGAAATATTGAGATTTGAAGTGGTAATAATAACTATTCCTTTTTTTGTAGTGGATATCAGTATTATTGGAAAACGATTTTTTATTGTAATATGGAATGCATAGATTCAATCAATGATGTACGGTCTTTTCTAGTTAAACTTCCTGATTTATTAGATTGTGAATATAATGAGACTATTAGCTATTTGGTATGGAAAATATTAAACAATTGTTTGCATTCTGAAGATCCAAGTAATGTTAATTGGGATTATTATTTAAATCTAATTACAACGAAAAATTGGAAAAATAATGATTATTTTGATATATTGACAAAAGATAATTGGAAAAAATTGAGTAATATTTCAAATGAATCAAATAATTTACATATTAATACATGTTGTAATCATCAATGTTATCCAACAGAAACAATATATTATTGTTTTACATGCACAATAAATCCTACGTATGAAATTTGTAATTTATGCTTTGACAAATCAAAACATAAGAATCATTCATATATTTCAAGAGTAGTAACAAGACCAGAAGGTAAAGTTTGTCGATGTGGTGATCCATCTGTTTTTAAAAAAATAGAATATGCATTTAAATGTAAAAATAATAAAAATAATGAATTTAATGAATTTAATGAATTTAATGAACAGAAAAAAATTAATGAACATACTGTAAAAATATTCAATGATATTATTGATTATGTTATTGATTCAACAATATATTTGAAAGAGATGACTAAAAATTATAATTTAGAAGAAAATGTTATTATTAGTTCAAATAAAACTTTTAAAACAAAAGAGAGGAGTAATAACAATAAACACAATGTGCGATCAATTAGTAATAACACAATTCCAAAAGCTTTAATTGATGACCATAGTACTCCCTTTAATAATTTATATACAAAACAAGAATATAATAAGGAAATTAAAAAAGATGAAATTTGGGCGTTACAAATAGATGGTGAATCTTGCAATATTAGTTATAGTGATTTAATGGAAAAAATTTCAAAAATTATGAATAAACCAGTAGAATATGCAATAAGTATAACTAAAAAACTTGAAGAAGGGAAAAAGTTAGTGACAATCACCTATAGTAAAGATATAGAAAAATTAAAAATTCTTTTAAAAGAATTTGAAAATGATGGAGTAAAATTATGTTTAAAAAATATGAATGATGTCTTTAGACAGGAACTATTAGAAGACATTATCCATTGGTTATATACCTTTTGCGCTGAAAAGAATACTCCTCTTCTTTTAAAAAAGGCATTAAGAGTATCAATTTTAGATTCCTGGGAGTCAAATTTAATATTTCAAAAAAATAGCCCTACTTCTTTAAGCCCTTATTTATATAAAATAAATTTATTAGGAGGGTTCTTAGCTTCTGATGAAGACGTTGAGAATTCTATATGGTTTCCCTCCTGGAATTTCAATGATGAAAATGATCCTCAGTTGTCAAGGATTATGCTTAATTATGATAAAAAATTGACCGCCACAAGATATACAACCGGATCAAGTAGACTCAAGACATTACATGGTTCAAGATTTCAATATTTAGTAACAGAGTGTGATGAATTTTTATCAAAGACAGGAAAATATAGACTATTGAAGATACTTTGCACAATGTTTACAATTATTGACAAAACAAGGAAATATTTAGCTGCACAGTACGTTGATATCTATTTGTTAGTGCTTTTTAATACTGCCTTTTCGGATAATTCAGGATATAAGGTATCACTTATGAGTATTCTATCACAATATATATTTCAAGATCCATCCACTTCAAATACTATATTACGCTGTGGCTTTATTAATAGAACTATTCGATATGCCTTTACTATGATGTCGTATGATCCAGAAAATTCATTAGTTTATTTACCTATTGCATTATCAAAGAATCTGAAACTTCCACAAGAGGCCATCAAGAATAGAAAGACATTACTCTGCTTTAAAGATATTTGTCTACTTTTATCGAGTAACACAGCCCCAGAGGATGTTTTATTAAATGAATCGACAATGGATATCATAGTCGAATGTTTGTCTCAGTTCAATAATATTTTACCTTTGAAAAGAGAAACCTCAGAACACGTAGAATTTGAAAATTTTGACTTCTCATCATTTTATTCTTTTTTTCCCTCAATTTTAATAATGTCTGATAGTTTAATAAGATCATTATCATCTATAAGTGATATACGAATTAGAAGATCAATTGCAAATAAGTTAATTAAGTTAACCATGGATAAGGAATTTTCCTTATTAAATAAATTTAGAAATTCGATTCCCTCACCATCGCAAGATTCAAAAGATAATGGCAAATCTATTGATACTTTTGGATTAACATTTATAAATGAAACCATTTGTAATTATACAACTGAAGTAATTAACTTCAAAGTCGGTGCTGATATTCAAAATTTTTTTAACCCAATGTCTTATTTTTTTCGTTATTTATTACAGTGGAGTAAATGTGGAAGATATGTTGCGCTTCCTGAAGACTTACAAAATTCTATCGACTTTAAAAAAATATTTACTGATAAGCAAAGATGTTTATATATGTCAGAATCTGCGTTATCCACTTTAGTTTTGATTGGCCAAATAAATATTGGCTTTTGGGTTAGAAATGGATCCCCAATAATGCATCAAATGAAGATGTATACCAAATATAATATGAGGGAGTTCACATATTTTAGTGATATTTTTAATGTCCAATTCAGTATGTCGTATGCAAACCCAAATGATTTTATTGTCACTTATCTAAGCCGTTGGGGATTGAAAAACTGGGCAAATGGTGTTCCTATGGGGGACTACCCAGACATAGAAACGACTATTGCTATGGTTTACCAGTGTGTATTGCTGTTGATTCAATTGCTATCAGACATTAGATTACTAACAATGAAATCTGGGATTGAAGGATTTGAAAGAACTTTAAAAAATGAAATCATCCATTCCCTATGTTTTCAGAGCTCTACATACACCCAAATTATGAGTTCAATCCCTGAATACATAACTAACCATATATCATTCGATATACACTTAGAAAAGTATTCCAACTATATGCCCCCTTCAGGATTAACAGATTCTGGAGTTTACAGCCTAAAACCAGAATTCATAGAAGATATAGACCCTTATCATATCAGTTTGTCTTCAAGCAAACGTTATGATGCAGAAAAATGCGTAAGAACCAATATTGCTAAAAAGAAAAATATAGAGTACAGTTCAACTTATATCCCTGCTAAAATTGTCCATGATCAGTTGAAAGACACACCTTATACCGGTTTATTTAGTATATCTGGCACAGATACTTTTGGCCTATTTATAAAGAATACTCTGGATCATATTATTAAGTTTGAGGAAGATAATATCCTTCCAGTTGTTATTCACTTGATTCACCTTTGTGTGGTAAATAATCTTTCTGATTTTATGAAAATATTTTGGAGAGAATATACCTTCGTGGATCCCGAATCCTGTCATTACCACAGTATCGGATCTAATCTGTATTCATGCTTATTAAATGATGTGTTTTTAGAATCTCATGGAAAGATTAGAGGAATTTTTAGATATTTGGTTGAGACATTTCCTCATATTAGCGTTCATGATTATTTGCAAGAGCAAACACCATCATTCAAAGATGATATATTGTGGTCATCTGAAAAATTGAAAGGCTCAAAGGAAGAAGAATTTGAAAAGAAGAAAAAGCTTGCAAAGCAAAGAAAGAAAAAGTTAATGAAGAAAATAGCTCTTCAGCAAATGAAATTTATAGAGAACAATGGTATAGATCCGACCGAAGAGATATGTAAGCAAGAAGCTAACACCACTTCCAGAAGTAACCAAGAGAGACCTGGCTGGTTATTTCCACTAGATTCGTGTGTCTTTTGTAAGATGACAAGAAGTGATGATGTCTTTGTGTACTTTTCATACCAGGAGGAGAACATTTGCGATTTTGGTCTTAATTTCTGTGATAATTTCTCAATGGAAAGAATATTTGAAAATGATGGGTCTGTAACTGCTAGATCTAAAAATAATGATTCTCCTTTTATTTATCAAAATCATGAAATGAAACGGACGACACAGAGAGCAGTTTTAAGAACCTGTGGTCATGGCTCACACATATCTTGCTTAAGCAATCACATGAAGTCTATTTGTTCTGCTCATAACCAGACAACTAAGAATGTACCAATGGCGTTTGGATTTGGTCTTATGAGTTGCCCATTATGCAATGGATTGTGTAATTCATTTCTACCAAAAATCTCTGCTAAAAATAGCCGTAAGAATACTAAATTTTTTAGTAACACTAATAATTACCTTTCCGATTTTGAACAGGAAACAAATCAGCTTCTAATTTCAACATGTATCAAGGCTGCATATGTCCTTGCTGATCTTCTAAATAAATCTTTAGAAGAACCCAGTCTTATTGAAGTAATTGAAACTTTATTGTTAAATACTGTTTCAAATACTGAATTATGTTTAAGAAATACTGAAAATGATATAGATGATGCTCGCCACCTTATAAATGATCAAAAACTACTTACATTAAGACTTTTATCCGATTTGAAACTCCTTATGATTCAACAATATCAAAATAATCATTCATTCTTGGATGATATTCCAGACTGTTCAACGTTTATATCACAATCTATTGATGATGATATATTGAAACAATGTGGTAAATTATTTGGTAGAAATAATAAGCTAACAGATTCGAATTTCAAGATAAATTGTGTGTTTCAAGATTTTGTGACAAGAAAAATTCATCAAACTTTTATTATTTTAGTTAGGGAATTATTTGCTGTGAACTTTTACGAAGATGAAGACGATTCTATTCCATGGAAAAACATAAACTTTCTTGAATCTGGTATATCCTATCCTGAGGAGGAAAATATTGTATCTGATATTTTTAAGGAGTATATATCTCTTTTTAATCCAACATTATCAACATCTGAATTAAAAAAGTACGCCAATATTAAGAAAAATATACACTTTCTCATCCAACATTCTTTAACAGTATTTTTTAGAAGATTATCAATACTTTCATTTTCATATTATGCTATCGAAGATGATATTCCCAAAAATAATTTAGACCAAAATAGAGAAATTGATATCTTATTGAATTATTTTGAATTCAGTTCTTTTTTTAATGTATTAAAATCCTATTATAAAAATAATTTAAAACAATTCATCGAAGTATCACATGAAGGACTTTTGTCTTCTCATCTTTCAGAAAAATCTAATAAGATTATTCAATCTATTAACAATATTAAATGGTTTGATTCGTTTAAACAACCAAAGTTAATTGATTTACCGAATTGTCTTTCTGATTTTTTAAACAATGAAGATGACCAACTAAAATATAGGGCTAACCAAAATGAGGTTGCATATTGTTTATTTTGTGGTGATCAAGTTTACATTCAAAAATTATCTGCAATTCATAAATATTCTTTAGGTCAATGTACAAATCATGTTAGGAATCAGTGTTTAGCAAATTCAAAATACGGTGTTTTTTTAATGATGAGAAGCAATTCAATATATTTATCTTATGGCCAACGTGGTTCATTTTATCCAGCTCCTTATATGAATCGTCATGGTGAGACTGATGAAGAATTGGCTTACAGTGCTCCTGTTTATTTAAACACGAAAAGGTATGAACATTTACTTAATGATGTGATACTTGGTAATTTAATACCACATATCATTTATAGATCTACTGATGGTAATTCTGATCTAGGTGGTTGGGAAACTATTTAAAAAAATAGGAACTCCATAAACGATTATGAATGAAAAAAAAAATAATAATAATACTCAATTTGAAAATTTATAAATCTAAAATTATATAATTTAATATATTCATCTTTATAAAGAAGTTTTTTCTAGTTTTTCAGCAGTTTCAACAACGGCTTCAGGTGCAGTAGCACCACCTGGATATCTAGAACCTTTATTCTTTGGTTTCTTAACCTTTTTAGTCTTTTCAAGAACAACTGCGTAACCCTTTTCTGATGCTTCTTGAAATTCTTTATTAACTTTGAATTCTTCAATTAAAGGAGCCAATAAGTCATTAATGGCATCTGTAACACCAATTTTTAAATCTGGTGGGGATAATTTTTCATTTTTATAATCTTCTTGTAATTGTTCGAAAGAAGTGTAAGTTAATGGACCGCCAAATTTTTCTGGTCTATCAATGAAAAATTCAAATTTACCAACAATATCAGATTTAATTTCTTGAATTGGAGCTAAAACATATTGAACAAATGATAATAAACCATTATCTTCAATATTACCTGGAGCACAGAAAGCACTATTTATCTTCTTTTTAACTTGTTTTGGTTCTTCTAATAAATCAATTTTAGAATTTGGATCAGAAGCAGACATTTTACCACCTTGTCCTAAACCTGGAACCATTGGATTCATTAAATGTGCTCTCTTTTTAAAGCCTAAAGTTGGTAAATTTTCTTCAGCTAAAACGAAAATTTTTCTTTGATCAACACCACCAAATTGTACATCTACATCTAAATATTGTTCATCTAAAGCTTGCATTAATGGATAAATTAAACCACTTAATAATGGGTTTGCAACTTGTTTAACAACATCTGCACCAGCTCTCTTAGCATCATTTTGTGAAACGACGTTAGCCATTCTAAATAAATCTAAAGTAAATTCTGGACTTTGTTGATATGAAGAACCAATAACAAATTTTAATTTTTCAATTGGAACGTTGATACTTTTTAAAATAGCTTTAATAGTCAGTTCATAATATTTAGCTCTAAAAGTAACAACTTCTAATGATGCTTTCATATTATCTAAGAAAGCATGCAAATCAGCAATCAATACAGTGACTTCACAACCAGCTTTTAAGAAATGAGCTAATTTAGTCATTGGAACAAAGTAACCACAATGTGGTTTACCAGTTGGTGCGGTACCCCAGTATAATTTTAATGGTCTTTTTTGAACTTCTAATACATCCTTAATAATTTGAGGATTTAAAACTTCTTGTAAGTTTTTAGTAATTAAATCATAAGCAGCTTGTGGATCCATCTGAGCAGTCATTTCTGTTGTTGGTTATTAGTATATATATATACGTGATAAATAAATAATAAATCTTTATTCTTTATTTAAACTCAAAAAAGACACACAATTGAAGGCTTCTTTTTAAATACAATTGAAAAAAAATAAGTTTAAATATCCATTTTTTTTTATAAATGCAAAAGAATCTATCATTAATTTGAGTTCCTCAGTCACACATAACAATAACTTACTGGTGACAAAAAAAAAAAACGTTTTTCCGAGATGACAACTTTTTCTTTTTCGTCTGAAATTTTTTTGCTTCTGGGACGCTCTTTAAAGGCAACAGAAGAGACAAAACACTGCACATGACGCCTGATCAAGTAGTTGCTTATACGCTGTTCCTGCTATACCTCATCTTTGATAATACAATGCAGAACTTTCTATTTATTGATTACTTACACCAAATAAACATACAAACGAAGACTAACCTTCCCTCACCCAGCCCACAAATTAGCCGCCCATCTCCTTACACTCAAACTCACCCCTCCCAAGTCATATCCCCAACACAGCTCAACCCAGCAGGCTCACTCTATGTATTTGTGTTTATCAATATTTACTCAAATTAGCCGCCAACACCTTTCTCAACCAAATCCAACACAGCCCTACACGGACTCAATGCACATATCCTTCTTCTGTATTTAAGAATTACAACGATGGTTCTATGAACCTTCCCTCACCCAGCCTATAAATTAGCCGCCCATCTCCTTACACTCAAACTCACCCATCCCACGAACTAGCCGCCAACCCAGCTCAACCCAATCCAACCCAACACAGCTCAACCCAGCCCAACACTTCCTTCTTTTTAAAAAAAGAAGCAAAAACAGTTGTTATACTTCGTATAAGACAGCATGCACTGTGCCATGTGTATGTATATTTGTCGTGAACGTATCTGTGTGTCTCCTTGTACACACTGCTCTTGTGATATAATACACAC
>JAJMAX010000158.1:0-16917 GCA_030565105.1 Vanderwaltozyma verrucispora | reverse complement strand
AAATAGAATTAGCTAATAAATTAGCTAAACAACAAGAAAGAGAAGAAATGAGTTCCGAAGAAGAAGAAGAAGATATGGAAATTGATTCTGAAGAGGAAGAAGAAGAACAATTAGAAAAACAAAAGATCTTGCTGAAAAACAAAAAGAGAAACTCCAAGAAATTAGCATTTTAAATTTAATATAATTAATTATTCAAAATTATTCAAATAAAACATTTGATTTAATTATATTTCAATTTGTATATTAATATCCCTTCAACGAAATAAAGATATTATTTCTAAATAGATAATATATATTATAAAATAATCCACATCAATAGTACTTATTAAACCATGCATTAATATTAATAATGAATTTTTTAGAATTGCTAGATTTAAAAAATATAATGTTAATAATTAAAAAAATTCGACAACTGCAGGATTCGAACCTGCGCGGGCAAAGCCCAAAAGATTTCTAATCTTTCGCCTTAACCACTCGGCCAAGTTGCCTTAATATATTTAAATTTATCGTATTAAGATTATAATAACATTAATAGAACTAATTAAAAAATGTCGCAGAAGTAAAACTTAAAGTCAGTCACTAAGAACATTTCTCAGTTAATGTTCGTCGAATCTGAGACTCGATCATGACTATGAAGTTACGTTAAAATCAGTGACACTAATTTAAATGTATTTTTATAATTCTATAGATTCTAGTACATTAATTTATAAGTATTATGATAGCTTTCAAAAAAATGTATATGATTTCATTATTTATTTAAAATATAAATAACAATATTCAAGAATTTTTATACTATCGATAATCCGATTGAATATTCGACCCAGTAGTAGACTTGCTGTTTTTTATGTTTAGTTTAATACCTTAATTGGTGTACATCTAACTGTTTATTCTATATGTTGAGTTGATCGTTTTCTTTTAGATTATGAAATTATATAAAGTTAAATAATGGTTTATTTCTTTATCAAAAAGATCTCTATTTATATGTTTTATTTTGGAATAATTATTTAACTTCATTTGCTCAATTTGAGAAGTTATTTCTAGAATATAAACATATTTAACAAATCAAAAGGTTCACATACATTAGATGTAACATACTTTATAGAACCAACACAGAATAAACAGATATATTAGTCGTTGCCTGTAAAACTTACCGTGTAGATTTGTTTTGAATTTCTCAAAATAGAGAATGCCCTGACGCATTTCATCTCTGATGGAGAAGTGCCAATTCATGTAGACTCGATAGTTTACGAACTATGCTCGTTTTACAAAATATAGAGCCTATGCATTAGAACAAAGAGGTCAAGCCTTCAAAAACAAGGCATTTTTTTAATGATCGGATGCAGCATTTCAGAGTAACCAAAATGCTATTTAAACAGGTCTTATTTGATTTAGATTTTTTTAAATTTTTCTTAATGTTTCTGGTACAAGATGAGATCTCTCAATTATAGTATAAGATAATCTTTCCCTCTCTTATTTGAAACTTTAATAGAACAGGTGATATTATTATTGCTAAAACAGTACCATTTATAAAATCTAATAAAAATTTAAAATTTAATTTTATTTTCTTATTCATTTCATTTTAAGTTTTTTATTTGAAATTTCATAATTCTGACCATCTTTATCATCATTTTCATAATTATTGATCAAATTATCTAAATAATCAATAATATCATCATAATTATTTTTAATTAAATTCCAATTAATATTTTCAAATTCAATTAAATCTAAATTTTTTTTAAATGAATTTAAATTATTTAAATTAAAATTTTTAATAAAAAAATTTTCATTAATTGAATAATTTTTCCAAATAATATTATTAAAATTTTTTTCATCTAATAATCTATTAAATTTTTTTTTTTTTGAATTCAATGGTGCAGTATCATTTTCATTAATATAAAAAAATCTTAATAACATAATTGCTTCTTTTCTATAAATACCTGGTAAAACAAAGCCGTCATCATCATCATCATCTTTAGTACCATTAAAAATTGTTGATTTATCAATATTAATTGATAAAACTGTACCATTACCACCAAATCTTTCATTACCGCAACCGAATACAATTTTATTAATACCAAATTGTTTTAATGCAGAAGCGCACATAATACATGGTTCAACAGTAACATAAACAATAATATCATTTTTATTTAAGTTACTATTATTATTATTTAAAATAAATTTTTTTTTTAATAAATTTTCAATTGCAATAAATTCTGCATGTAAAGTACCATTTAATGAAATATTTGTATTATTTATACCATAAGAAAGAATTTTTTTATTTTTAGCATTAACAAATATACAAGATACTGGTGTTTCACCATGATCTAAACTATATTTTGCCAACTTCAATGTAAGTTCCATAAAATAAATATGGTCATTTAAAGTGAATGGTACCATACTTAGTTGTGGTTGTGGTTGTGCTCTTAGTTATACTTACACTTGTGCTTGTGCTTGTGCTTGTACTCTTATATCGATATGACTAAGCAGTAATGCAAGAGATCATATCATATCATGTCATCTCATGTCATCTCATCTCAAGTTCTGCTGTGAAATATTCAAAAGAATTAGATGAGATGAGATGAGATGTGTCCGGTATCCAGTACCCGGACACATCCGTGGTTCATGGATATGTCAGTTACCCTTTCCTCCCTCTCTTTTAGTTACCCTCCCCTCCTTCCTCCCGTTTTACCGACTGACCAATGACAAATCCCAACTGCAGAACACCCCTAACCCTTAATCCTG
The DNA here is from genome assembly GCA_030565105.1 of Vanderwaltozyma verrucispora. Classification (NCBI taxonomy): domain Eukaryota; kingdom Fungi; phylum Ascomycota; class Saccharomycetes; order Saccharomycetales; family Saccharomycetaceae; genus Vanderwaltozyma; species Vanderwaltozyma verrucispora. The sequence goes on along the minus strand of JAJMAX010000158.1, from coordinate 14,175 downwards.
ATCGGACATGGAAAATGATTTTCCCGCTGATTGGCAGTTAGCGCGTTTAGACTATTACTATTACTATTACTATTAGTGTATGATATTGTAATAAGGCTTCTTTCTGTTCTCTTAGAGAAATCCATTATATTATATTCTCGATTATTATATATATTAGACTACAATAATACAAGAATATATATATATATATATATACACTCATTCTCTACTTCTGTTACTTATATTTGCATTGAGTATTGTAGACAAATATATATATATATATATATATATAAACTTGTATGCATATTCTTAGTTATAGCATAGCATTTTACACAACTATTACAACTGAAACAGATATATAGTATATAGTATACTATAACACTTATCTTTACCTTTCTTTTATTTGTCTACAAAACTAGTAGTATAATACTAGTATATATATATACATATATATATATACATACGTATTATTGTTATTGTCATTACTATTGCTTCAATAAAAGATGCTATCTTTACAAAAAAAAATCGTTAACAGTACAAAATTGAATTCACCAAATTTAACAAGATGTTTAAAAAAAAGAAATTTATCAACAACTAAAACAACAACCCCTGTAAATGAAAAATATAATATAATTGATCATGAATATGATTGTGTTGTAGTTGGTGCTGGTGGTGCTGGTTTAAGAGCTGCATTTGGTTTAGCTGAAAAAGGTTTTAATACTGCTTGTATTTCAAAATTATTTCCAACAAGATCACATACTGTTGCTGCACAAGGTGGTATTAATGCTGCATTAGGTAATGTACATCCTGATGATTGGAAATGGCATATGTATGATACTGTTAAAGGTTCAGATTGGTTAGGTGATCAAGATTCAATTCATTATATGACAAAAGAAGCTCCTGATTCAATTATTGAATTAGAACATTTTGGTATGCCATTTTCAAGATTAGAAAATGGTAAAATTTATCAAAGAGCATTTGGTGGTCAATCAAAAGATTTTGGTAAAAAAGGTCAAGCATTTAGAACTTGTGCCGTTGCTGATAGAACTGGTCATGCAATGTTACATACATTATATGGTGAAGCATTAAAACATGATACTCATTTTTTTATTGAATATTTTGCAATGGATTTATTAAAACATAATGGTGAAATTAAAGGTATTATTGCATATAATCAAGAAGATGGTACAATTCATAGATTTAAATCACATAAAACTATTATTGCAACTGGTGGTTATGGTAGAGCATATTTTTCATGTACTTCTGCACATACTTGTACAGGTGATGGTAATGCAATGGTTTCAAGAGCTGGTTTCCCATTACAAGATTTAGAATTTGTTCAATTTCATCCTTCTGGTATTTATGGTTCTGGTTGTTTAATTACTGAAGGTGCAAGAGGTGAAGGTGGGTTTTTATTAAATTCAGAAGGTGAAAGATTTATGGAAAGATATGCTCCAACTGCAAAAGATTTAGCATCAAGAGATGTCGTTTCAAGAGCAATTACAATGGAAATCAATGCTGGTAGAGGTGTTGGTAAACATAAAGATCATATTCATTTACAATTATCACATTTACCATCAGATGTTTTAAAAGAAAGATTACCAGGTATTTCTGAAACTGCTTCAATTTTTGCTGGTGTCGATGTTACAAAAGAACCAATTCCTGTTTTGCCAACTGTTCATTATAATATGGGTGGTATTCCAACAAAATATACTGGCGAAGCTATAACAATTGATGAAGAAACTGGTGAAGATAAAATTATCCCAGGTTTATTTGCTTGTGGTGAAGCCGCTTGTGTTTCAGTTCATGGTGCAAATAGATTGGGTGCAAATTCATTATTAGATTTAGTCGTTTTTGGTAGAGCTGTTTCTCATACTATTGGTGATACTTTACAACCAGGTTTACCGCATAAACCATTACCAAATGATATTGGTAAAGAATCAATTGCAAGATTAGATAGATTAAGAAACAGTACTGGTCCAAAACCAACTTCTGAAATTAGATTGAATATGCAAAAAGCTATGCAAAAAAATGTTTCTGTTTTCAGAACTCAAGAAACTTTAGATAAAGGTGTTGAAAGTGTAACAGAAATTGATAATGCTTTTGAAAATGATGTTCATGTTACTGATAGATCAATGATATGGAATTCTGATTTAGTCGAAACAATGGAATTAGAAAACTTATTAACTTGTGCTGTTCAAACTGCTAATTCTGCTGCTAACAGGAAAGAATCTCGTGGTGCTCATGCAAGAGAAGATTATCCAAAGAGAGATGATGAAAATTGGATGAAACATACTTTGTCATGGCAAAAGAAGACAGGTGATAAGGTTGACTTGAAATTCAGGAATGTTATCTACAAAACTTTGGATGAAAATGAATGTCCATCAGTTCCACCTGCTATTAGATCTTACTAGAAAAATAAACCATCATGCAAAATAAGTTCTATTGCTTATGTTCATAATATAGTTTGAATATTCTTTATCAAACTAAGAAAAAAAGTAACTTCTTTGTAATTACATTTCACCTACATTACATTTATTTATTTATATCTATTTATTTAAATTTATTTTATTATTATTATTTTAAACATTTCATAAATATTAATATTTTGTTCCGAAATTAACTCCTTGAAGATAGTATAAAAAACACTAATATTAAACTATTTGATGGTATGAATATATTCTAAAAGTCAATTAATATATAACTATTTTTGAAATTGCATAATTGGTTACTTGTTTAAAATCGTAAAAAAAAAACGAATATTTTAAAAAAAGAACATCAAAAAATTAAAGTGAAAAGAAAGCTAGTTAAAATTTGAAAACTTTGTCACTTGCAAACCCTAATTCTTTTAATATACCAGTGACATCACCTTGTTCTGTCTTTGATCTCTTCTCACCAGAATAAACTTTCATGAATGGTGGAGGACCACATACAAATACTTGAGTTTTTTCTGAAGAGTTAGCTGCATATTTTGCAAGGTCTTCTTTTGAAATATAACCTGTCCTCCCTTCTTTGAAACCATCTTTAGCTTCATCAACATAAAAATGAACACTGACTTGAGTTGGATATTTTACTTGAATGTCATTCAATTCTTTTTTGAGTAAAATATCTTCTGGTGTTTTGCTACCATAAAATAAATTAATCTTTGTCTTATCATTCGGATTTTGGGCAATATGATGAATCAATTGATATAATGGAGTAATACCAGTACCACCACCAATTAAAGTAATTGAATCAAATGAATTTGGAACCCAGTCCCATTTTTTTATTGGTCCTTTAAATGAAACCTTATCATCTACCTTTAATGAAAATAAATGAGTTGTCATCTTACCGTCTGGATAATGTTTAATAACTAATTCGAAAAAACCTTTTTCATTAATATCACTAACTGGTGTATATGGTCTAACAATATCCCCATGTTTAGCCAAAATAGCAGATGCAAGTTTTAACCCAAGAACTGAATCTTCAGAAGGTAATCTAAAAGTGAATCTTCTTGTATCATGAGATAAATCTTCAATTTTTGAAATAGGTAAATCAATCCATTGTGGACCACCTACTAATACTTTTGATGTTTCATTTCTTAAAGCAAAATTTGAAGAATACATATAACTACCATACGCAATAGCAGCAGCACCAATAGCTATTGGAATAAATCTTGTATTATTTCTTGAAATTCTTGCAAACATTTTTTAATAATTTTTTTTCCCTGTTTTTTTTTTTTTATTTATTTTTTTATATTATATTATAATAGAATGTATTTTTAATATAACTTATTGTTACTTTAAATATATTTCCTTGAATTATAAAGAATATAATATATAAAAGTGAAACTTTCCAAACATTTATAAAATTTTTCAGTTCTCCTTTCATATTATTGGAAGATTGTGTCTTAACAGAAATCTCCTGATTCCCCAGGGTTGAAAAAGTTTCAGGTAGTCATCGAACGACTTTTGAAAAATTTGTATAAAATAGCTGATATTTTAGTGAATAATTGAGTTAATGGATGATAATATTTTCAATTACAGACACACACATAATAGTGAGGGATTTTTTTATATAGATTGTTGAATAATTGACGAATAAGTTATGGTAGATGATGTCTTTGTTAAACAAGTTAAGTCATAAACAGCTAATAAAGTTGATACATAAGAGATGTATACCACCCCTATCACCAAAATTTTATAAAGGTCAAACAGGTAAAGTTTGTATTATTGGTGGTAGTGAAGATTACACTGGAGCACCGTATTTTAGTGCAAATGCTGCTGCATTAATGGGATGTGATTTGACGCATGTTATTTGTGAATATGATGCTGCAATGGTAATTAAAAGTTATACACCAAATTTAATGGTGCATCCATATTTATTTTCAAGTAATAATATTAATGAAGGGGTATATTTTAATTTCAGTAAGATTACAAATTTATTGAAAAGAATGAATGCAATTGTAATTGGACCTGGGTTAGGAAGAGATTCAAAAATTTTTGAAACATGCAAAGAAATAATAAAATTTTTATTAATTGAAGAAAAAGGGTCAATTCCAATTATTCTTGATGCTGATGCATTATATTTATTAAGTATTGATAAAGAATTTCAACAATTAATTAGGGATTATGCCACCGGTAGAATTATTATTACACCAAATGTTATTGAATTTGAAAGAATTTATAATTCAATTTTTAATGATTCAAGTTCAATAACTATATTTGAAAAAAGTTTAAAAATTAGTGAATATTTGAAATGTATCGTTATTACTAAAGGTGAAGTTGATACTATTATTCAATATAATAAGAAAAATAATGAGAATGGGAATGAAAATGAAAATGAGAATGAAAATAAGGAATATAACAAAATAATATTAAAAAATGATATTGAAGGTAGTTATAAAAGAGTTGGTGGACAAGGTGATACATTAACAGGTACAATTGCATGCATGCTATCATATTGTAAAGCAATTAATGATTTTAAAATATTAGAAAAGAATGGTGCAAATGGTAATGATAATAATACTAATAATGATGATACTGATACTGAATTTTCAGGAGTAAAATTAAGTTGGTCTGAATATGCTATATTGAGTTGTTACGCAGGATGTACAATAACAAGGACTTGTTCAAGATTAGCATTTCTAGAAAAAGGTCGTTCGATGCAAACTACTGATATGAATAACTATGTCGGTAAAACTTTCCAAACAATTTTCCCAGAATAGTGTAATGAATAGAGTAAGTAATACACATAAATATATATTTGATTATCTATTAGTCAGTGTACACTTTAAGATAAGTACTTTCTTAAAGTTGATTGATATTGCAGTGAATAATAAATAGTAATAGTAATAATAATAATAATAATTTGATCCATGCACGTGACCAAAATCGTGCATTTGGCAAACACCCAGACACACCATATACTGCCTTTTACAATGAGCTTCCTATAAAACATCTTGCGGCCAGTTCCACTCGGCTGCCACAGATTTGTTTTGTGCACCTCAGTGGACGGATGGTGGCGCTTCCTCCACGGCACACACACACAGCGGAGACAGCGCAGACAGAGCGCATTCTCAAAATGGGCTTCCACTTTTTTATTTACCAGCCGTCAAAGCGAGGAAAAGAAAAACTGTAAATCAGTTTTTTTATTAGTTATTACTGAATTTGAATACCACCATACTTTATATTCTATTACTATTGTCGTTGAATATAATGAGAAGTTTAGTTTATCTTACTTACTAGTGCTTCATTCTTCTAAATACTATTGAATTGTGGTAAGGTCATACATAGGTAATCAGTAACGTTTATAATGTGCTACTTTATATAGTGTAGTGTAGTGTAGTATGCTATATTATAAGATGTAATGCCATTTTATTATTTTATAGTAATTTACCACATTTATATCAACAGTTTATTTTTTTTTTTAAAAAAAATTATATATATAATATTTCAAAAATTAAAATATTATTTTACTTGGAAATTATTTTTTTTTTTTGTTTTATATATATTCGTTATCTCACTTGTTAATTTCTATCCTTCTTCTATTCAGATTTATTTTTTTTTGTTTTATTGAAAAAAAATTCTTTTCTTACTTATTTCTTCTTGATTTTCAATTCTTTTTCTTTCAGACTTATTTCTTAATATAACCAGCAACAAATATAAATTATTTACAATGCCAAAGTTAATCTTAGTTAGACACGGTCAATCCGAATGGAACGAAAAAAACTTATTCACCGGTTGGGTTGATGTTAAATTATCTGCCAAAGGTGAACAAGAAGCTGCCAGAGCTGGTGAATTATTAAAAGAACACAATGTTAACCCAGATGTTTTATACACCTCTAAATTAACCAGAGCTATTCAAACCGCTAACATTGCTTTAACTAAAGCTGACAGAGTCTGGATCCCAGTTACCAGATCTTGGAGATTAAACGAAAGACATTACGGTGCTTTACAAGGTAAGGACAAAGCTGAAACTTTATCTACTTACGGTGAAGAAAAATTCAACACCTGGAGAAGATCTTTTGATGTTCCACCACCAGTTATTGAAGCTTCTTCTGAATTCTCTCAAAAAGGTGATGAAAGATACTCTGATGTTGATCCAAATGTTTTACCAGAAACTGAATCTTTAGCTTTAGTTATTGACAGATTATTACCATACTGGGAAGATGTTATCGCTAAGGATTTATTAGCTGGTAAGACCGTTATGATCACTGCTCACGGTAACTCTTTAAGAGGTTTAGTTAAACACTTAGAAGGTATCTCTGATGCTGATATCGCCGGTTTAAACATCCCAACTGGTATTCCATTAGTTTTCGAATTAGATGAAAACTTAAAACCATCTAAGCCATCTTACTACTTAGACCCAGAAGCTGCTGCCGCTGGTGCCGCCGCTGTTGCTGCTCAAGGTAAGAAATAAACAATTTAAATAATTTATTTACTTATTTATAAATTGCTTTATTTTAATCTAACGTTTATATAGAAAAGAAACTGTTTTATATATGCTTATACATACATATATATTTAGTATGACTTATTTAATTTAAAAAAAAAATTAAAGAGATGCATGTATATACATATATACTTATAAATTTTAATTTTTAACTCTTCTCTCAATTAGCATGATATAAATCTATATATTTATAGATTTATATATTTATAGATCATCTTTACTTTCGAAAGTTATTTGTTATTTTTTTAACTCTCTCTCGCAATTTATCTTCTAACCTTTTCCTATTTGGATCGATATTTCTATTAAGGTTATTTATTTTATTAGTGTTGCTTTTATTATTGTTATCAGTAATCTTTGGCTTATTTAATCTTAAATAACTTTCATCGCCAATTCTTACTTTAACGAATGTATCACAGATACATTTCATATCATTGTAATTTTCATATGAATATAATTCACATAAATTTCCTGCAATTTTACATATTTCAATACAATTTACTAATTTTGAACCAACTGTTTTATTATAATGTAATAATTTTTCAATTAATTCATCACTTTCAATTTCATATTCATTACCTTCTTCATCTTTTTCATGAATTAAATCTTCAAAAATATTTAATAATAATGTTATAATTAAACAGATAATAAATGTATCAGTTGGATATTGAAATGTTAAAATATGATCCCAAATAGTTAAAACGTAATCCATTGGTAATTCTCTAATGAAAAGTAATCTTGTCCATCTTATTAACCAAATTAAATTTGAAAAACTATTATCATTAAAATATAATTTTTCAAATAGTTTACTTGAACAAATTTTTACAATTGGTTTAAATTTATTCATCTCCCATTCAATTAATGTTGATCTTGTATAAAAAACTGGAACAATTTGTTTCATTAATTTTGTATATATTTTTAAAACTTGATTCATCATAATTGTATCATTATATCTTGTATCTTTTGTCGAATCTTTATACAATTGTAAATATATCAATCCTAACAATTCATGAAAACCTTGTTGGTAATTTTTATTAACTTTAACTATTTTGTTGTTATTATTTTCATCATTTTTTTGTAAAATTAAAATATAATTATACAGAATTTGTCTCATTTGCGAATGAACTTTATTATCTTGAAAAATTTTATCTAATAACAATCTTGAAAGATCAAGATCTATAATATCTAATGTATCAGATAAATTCATTGTAATAGTTTCATCGTCTTCATCAACATTTTTATTTTTATTTTTATTAGGATCATCATCATCATCGCTCTCATCAAAATTTAATGGATGTTCATTAGCTTGAATAGGGGTCAACCTTCTAATACCAGGTTTTTGTTTTTTCAGATTATTTATTGTATTATCATCATCATTATCATTATCATTATCGTTATCAACATCAACACCAACATCAACAATTGGTATATGTTCATTATCATCTGTTATTATGGGTACAGGTACTAATACATTATTATCATCATTTGCATTATCTAAAAATTTATTTCTAGCATCTAAATCAATTACATCACCATGTAATACAATTGTTTTCCATAACCAACCTCTCGTAGTTTCACTAATTAAATTATTTGTATACAATTCACCTCTCCAAATACCTTGCTGAATCAATTCCTCTCTATTACCATATTTCCCCAAAATAATCTGTCTGATATCTTGTGTATTCATTTTTGATAAAGATTAATTACTTTTCAAAACGATTTCTACCTCAAATTTCTCACTAGAACCCACCAAAATAACACAATTTGTCACTCTAATCAACAGATAACAATCTCAAATACCTTAGGGAGAACACAATAACTGAACAAACTTCAGGATCCAATGCAGTTATTTATTCTTAAATAATAATAATTTTTCAGATATCATTGCATTTTTATTTTAGAATTTTTCATTATAGAACGAATTGTTTTACGTATTAATATTGAAAATGTATAGCCAAATTCTACCAAATGGGAAACTTTCAGAACAATTATTCAATTGAAATATTGTAATTGGAATACAAATAAACTCTTACTTGATATATTCAGTTGGTTATTGCATTGTACCAATTCTACTACTTCTTACTCACTGTAACACACACATCATTAAAGACGACGCCATTATCATTTCAATATCTCCCTTTTTTTGATAATTTGAGTGTTATAAGAATGGGAGGATTATTGAATTGTTGATTATTGATTGTATCTTTGAGTAGTAGTGGGTTTTTATTGTATAATTGGTGGCCAGGAAGGTGTATGTGCATTCAATGCTAGGTGTAATTGTATCTGGGTTTGTGAGAAGTAGGTTAGGAGAAAGAAAAACACACAAAAGAGAGAAAAGTTATCTGCATCAGTTGAGTTCTCATTCTGGTAATCTGGTAATCGATTGAAATGGAGAAAAACAATATCACAGATATTCAACAAATCTTGAAAGAAGGGAATTTACCTACGTTAGATACTGGTTGGTTAATTAAGAGTAATTCAATTACTTTGAATAAAAATTCTGTTGAATCTGATTATTTAACTAATAGTCAAAATATTAATCATAATAATAGTGTCATTAATACTTCATCTAATAATTTGAACTACTCTCATCATCCTAGAAAGTCAATAAATGATTCTCATGACAAATCATTTAATAAATATATTTATTATCATAACAATAATAATAACAAAAATGAGGATGATGATGGTAATATACCAATTAGAAAAACTAGATCTTTATCAGTTGTATCAATGCCAAATCACAATAATAAAAAAAAAGGTTTTTTCCATAATTTATTTGGTAGTCATAAAAAAGATTCAATTAAATCAAATAATTATGCTTCAAATATAACCACTTCAACAACAAAAGTAAATCACTCAACTTCAATCAAAGATGATATTGAATATCCTTTAAAAAGATATAATACAATTGATTTTTCAAATGATAAAAATCAAAATACTTCAAGTAATATTAATAAAAACTTTACAAATAATAAAGAACAAATTTTATTTGATGAAGATCCAAGACTATTAGAGTTTATTAAATATTATAAAGCTAATGGTTTTGCTGTTTCATCTTTCAAAAATAATAATTTTTCAAATCCAAAAAATGATACAAATAATAATAACGATAACGATAACGATAACGATAACGATAACGATAATGATAACGATAATGATAACGATAACGATAACAATAACAATAACAATAACAATAATTTAAATGAAATTGATAAGTCTACTCCTTTAATATTTGATTTAAAGGGTAGAAAAATTCCAGCACATCCAAAAAAATCAAGGTTACGCCCTGCCATTAAGTTAACTACTAATGATTCAAGTATCTCAATTGATAATTCAAATCGAATTGATGAATTAAATCAACATGTAAAAAAATCACATCCAAAAACTTTGTCTTCAAATTTAAATTATCCATCAAATTCATTTAGTACAGATTCTACTTCAATTCTAACTTCATCACCCCCAGCTTCATCATCTAATAGATTTGGAGCATTTTTAAGTAGAGTGACATCACATTCAACATCTCCTTCTATTTCATCATCTAATGTAACTTCAAATTCACTTTCTCAATTATCTTTATCAAAAGAAAGTAGTAATGAAGCAAAGATTAACCCTCAAAATTCAAATGTAGTACCTGGTTTAGAAAATATTGAACCATTAAAACATGTGGCTTTTGCAACAAACACATATTTTGATGATCCACCTCAACAAATTTGTAGTAGAAACCCAAGAAAAGGTGAAGTTGAGGTAAAATCAAATGGCTCTGTTATTATTCACAGACTAACTGTTGAAGAGAGAAAACAAGTACTGGAATCGACAAGTGCTGGTATTGTTGTTGGCGGTTCAGGAAAATTAAAATTATTATCTGAGACTGTAGCACCAACTTATATTGATCCTTCTATTGAAAGTAATCCTGATGACAAAAAGGAGAGCACTAATGTCGATATCAATATTAATCATGAATCTGATGTTGCGGAAGCAGAAGCTGCTGCTTCAAAAAGAGCAGATTTAAGTAATAACGATGAAGAAGTTGGAGTAAATAAAGTTGCTTCTCATCTAACAATTGATAAACCAATGATAAGTAGACATTTAAACAATGAGTTAAATAAAACAAATGGTTCACAAGTTGATTATGAGGTTGTTTATGATGATGAACCATACCCACCGGTAGATGCTAAGATACCACATGATGTAGTTTATACAAGATGTTGTCATTTACGTGAAATTTTACCTATTCCTGCAATAATGAAGCAATTGAAAAAGGGCTCAACTGATCCAATACCCTTGTTACAATTAAGAAATCCACAACCTTCAGCGATTGAAATATTATCTTTCTGTGATTTTATAAGTATTGCACCAATATTATGCATATCTTTAGATGGTGTTCACCTATCAGCAGAAATGTTTAGAATGATTTTAAGTTCCCTTGTAAGTAAAAATAATTTTGAAAAATTATCATTAAGGAATACACCATTAAATCAAGAAGGTTGGAAGGTATTGTGTTTTTTTATTTCAAAATCAAAATCAATAACATCAATCGACCTAACAATGGTTCCTTCTTTGAAAACAAATGTACAAAGATTATCTAAAAATTCTCCAAAAGTTTCGTCAACAAGGATGGAATTTGATCCCGAAAATAGAAGTATGATGAATTGGGATCTTTTAACTGTGTCAATTGCCACTAGGGGTGGATTAGAAGAAATAATTATATCAGGAGCTCAAATGAATATAAACCAATTTAAAAATTTTATCGAAGTTGCATGCGCATCAACAGAGAGGTTGGGTTTAGCCTATAATAAACTTACAAAAGAACAATGCGCTGTACTTTCAAAGTGGCTTGTACAATCAAAAATTACTGGTCTAGATCTTGGTTATAATGATTTAAGAGGAAAATTATCAGCATTCTCTAAGGCAATTTGGAACAAAATAGAGAATAATACGTCTAAAACCACATTGAATTATCTTTCCTTGAACGGGACTAACCTAGAAGTGTCTGAAGGTGAAACAAGTAAAGATAATGAAACTTTAAGATTGATTTCAGTTTTATGTTATTCCGAAAATTTAAAATTTTTGGACATCTCAAATAACCCCAAAATGTTCCCTTACTGTATGAGAACTCTTATTAATTGTTTGCCTGTCTTTGTTAGTTTGGTGAGATTGCAACTGGATTTTGAAGATTTAAAACCTGCTGAGATTATTATGTTAGCAGAAATTTTACCTCTGTGTTCTTCTTTAAACTATTTATCAATGCTAGGAACTAAATTTGACCTTCCAACCTACAAATCTTTAGTAGAAGCAGTAAAAAAAAGTACATCATTGATAACATTAGATATCAACTACGATACTATGCCGGTGAAAATGAAAGATGAACTATCCTTATACACAATGAGAAATATACAAGGTGAACTTAATTCCTTTAAAGCTAGTTCAACCGGAAAGGATCAGCTTATGAATTTACAAGAAGAATTATCAAAATTACTAACGGAGAATTATAAAGAAGAAGAAACCTACAATCAGCAAGTTTCTCATTTTATAGAAAAACTGTCAACCTCTCGTGCTACTATTGGGAAAGTAATTGATGATCTATCCGAGGTAAGGCTTCAAGGACAGTTAAACACTGAAGGTAAAGAAACATTGATACGATTATGTTTTATTGATGCTTGCTTTGAAAAGGGTATACGCTTGTTAAACTACAGAAGTTCAGCGATTAACAGTAATACAGACTCTCATCAACTTTCATCAGTAGATTCAAACGAATTGTTTGATGATGGTAATTCATTTTTGCTGAGTAGAAAAGTTGGCAACCAAATTGCTTCAACAGATCCCTCAGGAACCTTACTATATACTCAACGAAATTATTTACAACAGTTACCATTTGGTAAAACGACAATTGAAAAATTCGAACCTGCTGATGAAGATATAGTTAAATTCAATAATGATTATAAAAATACAACAAAACAAGTAACTAATCAAATTCGTGAAGAAGGTAATATTTTCAAGAAAAGTGTTCAATTAAATTCAAAATTAGATGAAAAATGTAAGCAACAACTAGAATCTAAAGAAGTTCAGTCTTTAATCGATGGTGGGAATAGTGATCAAATAAAGAACTTATTATTAAAAAATGATATATCCAATGTTGTTGATATCATTGAAGAATTACATAAAAAAGGTTACCATTTACATGAAATTTTTAAGAAAGGAAATTTTTCAAATTCAAATAGCACTTCACATTATATTTCAGCTTTTCCAATATCATCGTCAGAAAATGAAAGGTCAAATATAACTTCAGATATAAAAGATGACAAAGAAAAGATACCTTCTGAGGATCTAGAAGAACAGAGTGCAATCGATGCTGCCTATGATCAGGTTTTAGACACTATCAAGAAAGTGGGCATTAATGAAAAATAACATCCCTAATATATATATTGAATAGAATTGTACAATGTATATACTTTAATGAATTGTGATGAGTTTATGATTGGTAAATTCAATCTTTGATAACTTTAAGTACTAATATATAAAATAGTTTTATATACTTACTATCTTCTCCAGTGTCACCCGGCTTTACATAGTTGGTTTCTGAAATATTAAAAAAATTAAATTTTTGAAGAAACTCAGAAAATATCACTATCTGAAAATTGGTATCTAATATATTAGAAAGTTGCAACTGATTTAAGCTCATCTATTGTAAATACTATTTATCAAGTAAATACAAGATTGTATCCACAACCAAGAAAAGTATGTTATATTAATAGTTATTATTGTATTTCTTTTTATGTGTAAATTATAAGCAAATTGGGGTACAAAAAGGTCAATGTATTCATAAAGTATTTGTATATATACTGTTTGGAGGAAGTACAATTATTATATTTAATTTTTTATGTTGTTACTAACAATTAAAATATTATATCACAGTGAATTTTAATACTCCAAATAAATCTTCTCCGTTTGGACAACCAGCTAATGGTGGTAACATTGGTGGGAACTCTCAAGGAAATTCAGCTTTCAATTTTTCAGCACCTGCAAATAATAATTTAACTGGAGGAGCAGAAAACAAGCCAGCTTTTAGTTTCAATACATCAGGTGCAGCTCAACCTCAAAATCCAAGTTTTAACTTCAATATGGGTTCAGCTAATAGCAATAATAATCAGCCATCGAGATTTTCTAATGCGTTCGGTGCAGCATCCACAACTCCTGCTACTAATGCGTTTGGTGCAGCATCTACAGCTCCTGCCACTAATGCGTTCGGTGCAGCATCCACAACTC